>CM033797.1:18447249-18685393 GCA_019656835.1 Rhododendron ovatum | reverse complement strand
CCATGGACGGACGATGGAGAATAGCAATATTTATTTTTTTATAATATAAATCCACATGTCACATGTTTGTTTCTTCTAGTACCATACTTGAGTGTTCTACTTTGTAAGATGTACGAATACTTTCTATTTTGTCTAAAATACCTATTTTGCCCTTAACAATCCATATCTACCTTTTGCTCTTACAAATTCACGGGCACGGCTACTTCCTGTTGGAAAAAAAATTCACGGCTATTTTTTCCTTTTAATAATTCTAGTGTCCAAACAAACTTACTCGTATCTCAATTAATTTTGGAATCTCAATTCTACCGTTCACTTGTGTGGAGCCCAAATAAAGCTGGAGCAACTGTTTTGTATGAATTGGCCTTAAAAGAGTTGATAGCACCTTTAAGATTTCGAATATGAGACTTTACGAGGAAGCAAACCTTAATAACGCGAGAGGGAAAAAATATCAAATCTTATAATTTTTTAGAAAAAGACAAAATAAGTCCAAAGGATGGTTTGTCTTTTTTTTAAAAACTATAAGTTTTGATCAATATTTTTTTATTTTTTCGATTCCTCTCGTTGACACGAATTAATAAATCATAAAAAATTGACGCAAAATAAAAAATGCAAAAAAAATGAATAAAGAAAAAAAATAGCCTGCTGATTTTGTCACTCCCTTTCTGTTAACGGCACTCCCCTGCAAGTATATTTTTGCACCAAAAATACACTTGCAATGGTGTGGTGTTAACAAAAAAGGGAATGGCAAAATCATTTTCCAAAAAATAAGTCAAAAAAATAATTTTTAACTTTTTTAAAAAAATTATGAGTTTTGATCAAAAAGATATGTATATGAAAAGTTGTATTTGAATTGTTGTATATATAAATTAGTACTTATTTGAGAACAATCGACGTGCTTTTGTGGCAGAAGTCACCAACATGCTAAACTTTTGTTATTCAAAGGGAAGGGAGGGCTATTTTCATCATTTTGTTAATAGACCTGCCACATGCTCTGAGAAAACGTACACAATTTGAAAGCTAAGGGACCCACTAATATCAGCCCTTTGGGCAGATGCTAGATTTAGCGGTTCTACATTTTGGATTTTTTTTTGTTTATAAAAAATAAAGAGAGAGTTTGTCTGTGTGTTTTGCAAGAGAGAGGGAGCGAGAGAAATGTTGGAAAGTAGGAGGGAGAGAGAGAGAACGGAACGTGGGTGAGGGGAAATGAGAGAGACTTTCGGGTTGAATATGGAGAAAAAATTAATCTATGCCCCTGGTGGGGTACCCTCACGTGGAACTCGATATTCACTTTAGGCGATCAAAAAAGAATCCTCTGATTTTAAGTGTTATTGTTCCAGTTCATGTTCCTCCTGAGATGGTTTTGCAATCAAATATCTATCTATCTTTACTATGTACTAAGCAAATGTGTTTTTCCTTTAAAAGCTTCCTAGCCTTCAGTCTTAATTTTCTACATTTTGGGTTTTTTTTTTTATAAAAAATATAGAGAGAAAAAGAGAGTGTGTGTGTGTGTGTGTTTCGAATGAGTGAGAGGGAGAGGGAAATGTGGGGAAGTTTTGGGGGAGAGGGGGAAAGGAACACACACGAGGGGACAAGAGAAAGACTTTGGGGTTGAATGTGGAGAAAAAATTATTCTATGCCTTGGAGGGATACCGTCACGTAGTACTCTAAATACGATTTCTACCACGCAGATTGAGACCAATGGTAGTATGTATTGAACATGGATCCGAAAAAGTGTTAAACTATATTTTTTATCACTAGTGTTGTGCCCGTTCAATACACGGGGGTGAAAAAACCAATCTGATTTTTTAATCCTGTGTACTGAACGGGAACAAATGCTGGGGGTAAGGAATGGTGGAGGATACTTACAATTGCGGTGTATGAAGAATGGTACTCTTTATCCGTTACGAAATCCTCAAGCGTCAAACCAGAATATGTAGACAATCTTCCAATAAAGTTAAAACCAAAATATGAACGATCATGCATAATAATCAGGCAAACTCATTTGACTAAATGGATTTGACAAAAGAGAAAAATATACCATCATCACGGTTAGTAACCAAAGAGCTCGAAATTGATATAGCCAACATCATAAGTCTCATGTTAACATGCTACTCATTTCCAACCCAACACAAAATCCACCTCTCACATGTGCCGGCTTATGCCCTCTCGTAACTCTGAACTCTCTCTTTGCTCCTCAACTCACAAACACACACAAGCCAAAAATAAAATTATTAAGCTTATCTCTAAAGCCTTCATCAAAAAGCAGTCGGAAAACATAAATTTAGAGTAGTGAAGTTGAAGCAACAAACATACTCACTAGTATATGAAAAAGAAGCATCCAATCACAAGGACATTATACCAATTCAAAAGTACTCATTGGGAAAGATTTCATTGTATGCTCTTATTTGCCAATCGTTGAAAAAGTAGTAGCATAAACCGGACACTTGAACTCTACTGATATCCACAAGGTTTCCTAATAAAATTAACCTATAAAACATTCCTTAATTAGCCAAATACTGAAAATAAAACATCGTCGAAGTATATGCTTCTTACCCTCTACTGTTATGCTTTCCCTTTCTAGATGCTAAGGACTCTCAAGATTCACTTTAGGCGATCATAAAAGAATCCTCTTATTTTGAGTGTTATTCTTACGGTGCTTGTTCTTCCCAAGATAGTACTGCCATCTATATCTATCTATCTTTACTATATTCAAAGAAAATACGATTTTCCTTTAAAAGCTTCCAAACCTTTACTCTTAATTTTCTACATTTTGGATATTTTTTTTGTTCATAAAAAATAATGAGAGAGAGAGAGAGTGTGTGCGTGTGTGTTTCAAGAAGAGAGGGAGAGGGATAAATGTTGGAAAGTTGGGGGCGGGGGGGGGGGAGGGAAAGAAAGAAAATAGAAACGTGGGTGAGGGGAAATTAGAGTGACTTTCGGGTTGAATATGGAGAAAAAATTATTCTAAATTAATTTTATACCACACATAGAATGATACCAATGCTAGTGTGTATCGAACACAGAACCGAAAAAGTATTAAACTATATTTTTTATCATTAGTGTTGAGCCCATTCAAAACACGGGGCGAAAAAATAAATTTCAATTTTTAATCCCGTGTATTGAACAGCAACAAACGCTAGTGGTAAGGAATGGTAGAGGACACCTACAAATGTGGTGTAGGAAGAATGGTACTTTCTTTATCCATTACGAAATAGTCAAGCATCAAAAAAGAATATGTGGACAACTTTCCTATAAAGTTCAAACCAGGACATGAAAAATCATGCATAATAATCTGGCAAACTCATTTGACTAAATGGATATGACAAAACAGAAGAGAATACCATCACCACGGTTAATAACCATCAAGCTTGAAAGTGATATAGCCAACATCATAAGTATCATGTTAACATACTACTCATTTCCAACCCAATACAAAATCCACCGCTCACCTGTGCCGGCTTAAGCCCTCTCACAACCCTGAACTCTCTTTTTACTCCTCAACTCACAAACACAAACAAGCAAAAATAAAATTATTAAGCTTATCTTCAAGACCTTCATCAAAATGCAGTTGGAAAAAATACATTTAGAGTAGTGAAGTTGAAGCCACACACTTACTCGCTAATATACAAAAAAGAAGTAGCCCATCACAAAGACATTGTTCCAATTCAAAGGTACTCATTGGGAGCGATTTCATTGTATGTTCTTATTTGCCAATCTTTGAAAAAGAAGTATCCTGAACCGGACACTTGAACTCTACTGATATCCACAAGGTTTCCTAACAAAATTAACCAATAAACCATTCCCTAAGTAGCCAAATGTTGAAGATAAAACATCGTTGACGTATCAGTTTCTTACCCTCTACTATTATGCTTTACGTTTCTAGATACTACGGACTCTCAAGATTCACTTTAGGAGATCATAAAAGAATCCTCTGATTTTAAGTGTTATAGTTACAGTGTTTGTTCCTCCTGAGATGGTTTTGCAATCTATATCTATCTTTACAATATTCTAAGCAAATATGGTTTTCCGTTAAAAGCTTCCAAGCCTTCAATCTTAATTTTCTACATTCTAGATTTTTTATTTTTGTTTATAAAAAATAAAGAGAGAGTGTGTGTGTTTCGATCGAGAGAGAGAGAGAGAGAGAGAGAGAAAGAGAGAGAAATGTGGGAAAGTTGGGGCGGAGAGAGAAAGGAACATGGCAGAGGGGAAAAGAGAGAGACTTTGGGGTTGAATATGAGGAAAAAATTATACTATACCCCTGGAGGGGTACCTTCACGTGATACTCTAAATTCATTTTCTACCACACATAGAATGAGACCAATGCTAGTGTGTATTGAACACAGAACCGAAAAAGTATTAAACTATATTTTTTATCATTAGTGTTATGCCCTTCAATACACGGGGGCAAAAAAACCAATATGATTTTCCAATCCCACGTATTGAACAGGAACAAACGCAAGTAGTAAGGAATGGAAGAGGATACTTACAAATGTGGTGTAGAAAGAATGGTACTCTCTTTATCCACTAAAAAATCGTCAAGCATCAAACCAGAATATGTGGACAACCTTCCTATAAAGTTCAAACCAGGATATGAACGATCATGCATAATAATCAAGAAAACTCTTTTGACTAAATGAATATGACAAAAGAGAAGAACATACCATCACCTCTGTTAGTAACCAAAGAGCATGAAATTGATATAGCCAACATCATAAGTATCATTAAGCTTATCTCCAAGACCTACATCAAAAAGCAATCAGAAAACATAAATTTAGAGCAAAAAAGTTGAAGCAACACACTTACTCGCTAATATACGAAAAAGAAGAAGCCTATCACAAGGACATTGTTCCAACTCAAAGGAACTCATTGGGAGTGATTTCATTGTATGTTCTTATTTGCCAATCTTAGAAAAAGAAGTAGCCAAAACCGGACACTTGAACTCTACTAATATTCACAAGGTTTCCTAATAAAATTAACCAATAAAAGATTCCTTAAATAGCCAAATATTAAAGATAAAAAATCGTCGAGGTATCTGTTTCTTACCCACTACTATTATGCTTTACCTTTCTAAATACTAGGGACTCTCAAGATTCACTTTAGGCGATCATAAAAGAATCCTCTAATTTTAAGTATTATTGTTACAGTGCATGTTCCTCCTGAGATTGTTTTCCAATCAAATATCTATCTACCTTTATTATGTACTAAGCAAATGTGTTTTTCCTTTAAAAGCTTCCTAGCCTTCAATCTTAATTTTCTATATTTTGGATTTCTTTTTGTTTATAAAAAATAAAGAGAGAGAGAGAGAGAGAGAGAGAGAGAGAGAGAGAAAGTGTGTTTTGAGAGAGAGATTAGACCAATGCTAGTGTGTATCGAACACGGAACCGAAAAAGTATTAAACCATATTTTTTATCATTAGTGTTGTGCCCATTCAATACACGGGGGCAAAAAAAACAATCTAATTTTTTAATCCCGTATATTGAACGGGAACAAACGCTAGTGGTGAGGAATGGTAGAGGTTACTTACAAATGTGGTGTAGGAAGAATGGCACTTTTTATCCATTACGAAATCGTCAGGCATCAAACAAGTATATGGGTACAACCTTCCAATAAAGTTCAAACCAGGATATGAACGATAATGCAAAATAATCAGGCAAACTCATTAGACAAAATGGATATGACAACAGAGAAGAGCAGACCATTACCACGGCCAGTAACCTTCGAACTTGAAATTGATATAGCCAACATCATAAGTCTCGTGTTAACAAGCTATTCATTTCCAACCCAACACAAAAATCCAACTCTCACATGTGCCGCCTTAAGCCCTCTCAAAACATTGAACTCTCCTTTTGCTCCTCAACTCACAAACAAACACAAGCCAAAAATAAAATTATTAAGCTTATCTCTAAGACCTTCATCAAAAAGCAGTCGAAAAACAAAAATTTAGAGTAGTAAAGTTGAAGCAAAACACTTACTCGGTAATATACGAAAAAGAAGTAACCTATAACAAGGACATTGTTCCAGTTCAAAGGTACTCATTGGGATCGATTTCATTGTATGTTCTTATTTGCCAATCTTTCAAAAAGAAGTAGCATGAACCGGACACTTGAACTCTATTGATATCCACAAGGTTTCCTAATAAAATTAACCAATAAACCATTCCCTCAGTAGCCAAATGTTGAAGATAAAACATCGTCAAGGTATCAATTTCTTACCGTCTACTATTATGCTTTACGTTTCTAGATACTAGGAACTCTCAAGATTCACTTTAGGCGATCATAAAAGAATCCTCTGATTTTAAGTGTTTTTGCTACAGTGCTTGTTCCTCCTGAGATGGTTTTGCAATCTATGTCTATCTATCTTTACTATATTCTAAGCAAATACGTTTTTCCTTTAAAAGCTGCAAGCCTACAATTTGAATTTTCTACATTTTTTATTTTTTTTGTTTATAAAAAATAAAAAGAGAGTGTCTGTCTGTTTGTGTTTTGAGAGAGAGAGAGAGAGGGAGAGGGAGAGGGAGAAATGGTGGGAAGTTGGGGGGAGAGAGAGAACGGAACGTGTGTGAGGGGAGAAGCGAGACTTTGGGGTTGAATATTGAGAAAAAATTATTCTATGCCCCAGGAGGCGAACCGTGACGTGGTACTCTAAATTCATTTTCTACAAAACATAGAAGGAGACCAATGTTAGTGTGTTTCGAACACAGAACCGAAAAAGTATTGAATATATTTTTTATATTTAGTGTTGTGGCCGTTCAATACACGGGCAAAAAAACCAATCTGATTTTTAAATCCCGTGTATTGAACGAGAACAAATGCTAGCAGTAAGGAATGGTAGAGGATACTTGCAAATGTGGTCTAGGAAGAACGGCAATTTTTATACATTACGAAATCGTCAAGCATCAAACAAGAATATGGGTACAGCCTTCCTATAAAGTTCAAACCAGGATATGAACGATCATGCATAATAATCAGGCAAACTCATTTGACTAAATGGATATGACAAAAGAAAAGAGCATACCATCACCACGGTTAGTAACCTTCGAGCTTGAAATTGATTTAGCCAACATCATAAGTGTCATGTTAACATGCTACTCATTTCCAACCCAACACAATATCCATCTCTCACATGTGCCGGCTTAAGCCCTCTCATAACACTAAACTCTCTCTTTGCTCCTAAACTCACAAACACACACAAGCAAAAAATAAAATTATTAAGCTCACTCCAAGAGATTCATCAATAAGCAATCTGAAAACATAAATTTAGAGTAGTGAAGTTTTAAGCAACACACATACTCGCTAATATTAGAAAAAGAAATAGCCTATCCCAAGCGCATTGTTCCAATTCAAAGGTATTCATTGGAAGCGATTTCATTGTATGTTCTTATTTGCCAATCTTTGAAAAAGAAGTAGCCTGAACAGGCAACCTTAACTCGACTGATATCCAAGGGGTTTCCTAATAAAATTAACCAATAAACCATTCCTTAAGTAGCCAAATGTTGAAGATAAAACATCATCGAAGTAAGAGTTTCTTACCCTCTACTATATTATGCTTTACATTCTAGATACTATGGACTCTCAAGGTTCACTTTAAGCGATCATAAAAGAATCGTTTGATTTTAAGTGTTATTGTTACGGTGCTTGTTCCTCCTGAGATGGTTTTGTAATCTAGTGCGTGAGTGTGTGATTGTTTCGAGAGAGAGAGAGAGAGAGGGAGAGAGAAAAATGTGGGAAAGTTAGGGGGAGATAGAGAGAGAAAGGAATGTGGGAGAGGGGACAAGAGAGACTTTGCAGTTCAATATGGAGGAAAAATTATTCTATGCCCTTGGAGGGGTACCGTCAAGTGGTACTCTAAATTCATTTTCTACCACACAAAGAAGTAGACCAATGCTATTGTGCATTGAACACGTAACTGAAAAAGGATTAAACTATATTATTTATCATTAGTGTTGTGCCCGTTCAATACACGGGAGCGAAAAAACCAATCTGATTTTTTAATCCCCTGTATTGAACAGGAACAAACGCTAGTGGTAAGGAATGGTAGAGGATACTTACAAATGTGGTGCAGGAAGAATGGCACTTTCTTTATCCGTTCCGAAATTGTCAATCATCAACAAGAATACGTGTACAACCTTCCTATAAAGTTCAAACCAAGATATGAACGATCATAGCCTGGTTTCTAGATGGTAGGGACTCTCAAGATTCACTTTAGGCGATCATAAAAGAATCCTCTGATTTTAAGTGTTATTGTTACTGTGCTTATTCCCCCTGAGATGGTTTTGCAAACTATATGTATCTATCTTAACTACATTCTAAGCAAATATGTTTTTCCTTTAAAAGCTTCCAAGCCTTCAATCTTAATTTTCTAAGTTTTGGATTTTTTTTTTATTAAAAATAGATAGAGAGAGAGAGAGAGTGTGTGTGTGTGTGTGTGTGTGCATGTAATTCGAGAGAGATAGGGAGAGGGAGAATCGAGGGGAAGTTAAGGGGGAGGGAGAGAGAAAAGAACGTGGGAGAGGGGACAAGAGAGAGACATTGGGGTTGAATATGGGGAAAAAATTATTCTACGCCCCTAAAGGGATACCATCACATGGTACTCTAAATTCATTTTCTACCACACATAAAATTAGACCAATGCTAGTGTTTATTGAACACGGAACCGAAAAAGTATTCAACTATATTTTTTATCATTAGTGTTGTGCCCGTTTAATACACGGGGGCGAAAAAGCCAATCTAATTTTTTAATCCCGTGTATTGATCAGGAACAAACGATAGTGGTAAGGCATGGTAGAGGATACTTACAAACATGTTGTACGAAAAATGGCACTTTCTTTATCCATTACGAAATCATCAAGCATCAAACAAGATTATGTGGACAACCTTCCTATAAAATTCAAACCAGGATATGAACAATCATGCAGAATAATCAGGCAAACTTATTTGACTAAATGGATATGAAAAAAGGGAACAGCATATCATCACCACGGTAAGTAACCTTCGAGATTGAAATTGATATAGCCAACATCATAAATCTCATGTTAACACGCTACTCACTTCCAACCCAACACAAAATCCACCTCTCACATGTGATAGCTTAAGCCCTCTCGTATTGAACGGCAACAAACACTAGTGTTAAGGAATGGTAGAGGATACTTACAAATGTGGTGTAGGAAGAATGAAACTTTCTTTATCCATTTCGAAATTGTCAAGCATCATACAAGAATATGTGTTCAACCTTCCTAAAAAGTTCAAACCAGGAAATGAATGGTCATATCCTCATTTCTAGATGGTAGGCACTCTCAAGATTCACTTTAGGCGATCATAAAAGAATCCTCTGATTTTAAGTTTTATTGTTACGGTGCTTGTTCCTCCTGACATGGTTTTGCAATCTATGTCTATCTATCTTTACTATATTCTAAGCAAATATGTTTCTCCTTTAAAAGCTTCCAAGCCTTCAATCTTAATTTTCTACATTTTGGATTTTTTTTTATAAAAAATATAGAGAGAGTGTGTGTGTGTTTGTGTCTGTTTCGAGAGAGAGTGGGAGAGGGAGAGGGAGAAATGTTGGGAAGTTGGTGTTTGTGTCTGTTTCGAGAGAGAGTGGGAGAGGGAGAGGGAGAAATGTTGGGAAGTTGGTGGGGGGGAGGGGGGGGAGATAGAAAGGAACATGTGAGAGGGACAAGAGAGACTTTGGGGTTTTAATATTGAGAAAAAACTATTCTATGGCACTTAAGGGGTACCGCCACCTGGTACTCTAAATTCATTTTCTACCACACATAGATTTAGACCAATGCTAGTGTGTATTAAACACGGAAACGAAAAAGTATTAAACAATATTTTTTCTCATTTTGTGTTGTGCACATTCAATACAAGGGGGCGAAAAAATAAATCTGATTTTTTAATCCCGTGTATTGAACAGGAACAAACGCTAGTGGTAAGGAATCGTAGAGGATACTTACAAATGTGATGTGGGAAGAATGGTACTCTCTTATCCATTACGAAATCGTCAAGCATCAAACCGGAATAAGTGGACAACCGTTCTATAAAGTTTAAACCAGGATATGAAAGATTGTGGACAATAATCAGGAAAACTCATTTGACAAAATGGATACGACAAAAGAGAAGGGCATACCATCAACACGGTTTGTAACCATCGAGCTTGAAATTGATGTAGCCAACATCATAAGTCTCATGTTAACATGCGACTCATTTCCAACCCAACACAAAATCCACCTCTCACATGTGCCGGCTTAAGCCCTCTCATAACTCTAAACTCTCTCTTTGCTCCTCAACTCATAAACACACACAATCCAAAAATAAAATTATTAAGCTTATCTCCAAGACCTTCATCAAAAAGCAGTCGGAAAACTTAAATTTAGAGTAGTGAAGATGAAGCAGCACACTTACTCGCTAATATACGAAAAAGAAGTAGCCCATCACAAAGACATTGTTCCAATTCAAAGGTACTCATTGGGAGCGATTTCATTGTATGTTCTTATTTGCCAATCTTTGAAAAAGAAGTAGCCTGAACCGGACACTTGAACTCTACTATTATGCTTAAGTAGCCATTCCTTAAGTAGCCAAATGTTGGAGATAAAACATCGTCGAGGTATCAATTTCTTACCCTTTACTATTATGCTTTACCTTTCTAGATACTAGAGACAATTAAGATTCACTTTAGGCGATCATAAAAGGATCCTCTGATTTTAAGTGTTATTGTTACAGTGCTTGTTCCTCCTGAGATGGTTTTGCAATCTATATCTATCTATCTTTACTATGTTCTAAGCAAATATGTTTTTCCTTTAAAAGCTTACAAGCCTTAAATCTTAATTTTCTACATTTTGAATTTTTTTTTGTTTATAATAAATAGAGAGAGAGAGAGAGAGAGAGTGTGTGTGTGTGTGTGTGTGTGTTTAGAGAGAGATAGGGAGAGGGAGAAACGTTGGGAAGTTGGGTGGGGGGGGGGGGGGGGCAAGAGAGGAAGGAACGTGGGAGAGGGGACACGAGAGAGATTTTGGGGTTGAATATGTAGAAAAAATTATTCTATGCCCCTAAAGGGGTACCATCACATGGTACTCTAAATTCATTTTCAACCACACATAGAAATAGACCAATGCTATTGTGTATCGAACAGGGAACCGAAAAAGTATTCAACTATATTTTTTATCATTAGTGTTGTGCCCGTTCAATACACGGGGGCGAAAAAGCCAATCTGATTTTTTAATCCCGTGTATTGAATGGCAACAAACGCTAGTGGTAAGTTATGGTAGAGGATACTAACAAATGTGGTGTACGAAGAATGGCACTTTCTTTATCCATTGCGAAATCGTCAAACATCAATTCAGAATATGTGGACAACCTTCCTATAAAGTTCAAACCAGGATATGAACAATCATACATAATAATCAGGCAAACTCATTTGACGAAATGGATATGACAAAAGAGAAGAGCATACCATCACCACGGTGAGTAACCATCGAGATTGAAATTATATAGCCAACATCATAAATCTCATGTTAACACGCTACTCATATCACCCCCAACACAAAATCCACCTCTCACATGTGCCGGCTTAAACCCTCTCATAACTCTGAACCCTCTCTGTACTCCTCAACTAACAAACACACACAAGCCAAAAATAAAAATTTTAGCCTTATCTCCAAGACCTTCATCAAAAAGCAGACGGAAAACTTAAATTTAGAGTAGTGAAGTTGAAACAACACACTTACTCTCGAATACACGAAAAAGAACGAACCTATCACAAGGACATTGTTCCAATTCAAACATACTCATTGGGAGCGATTTCATTGTACGTTCTTATTTGCCAATCTTTGAAAAAGAAGTAGCCTAAACCGGACACTTGAACTATAATGATATCCACAAGGTTTCCGAAAAAAATTAACCAATAAACCATTTCTTAAATAGCCAAATATTGAAGATAAAACATCGTCGAGGTATCTGTTTCTTACCTTCTACTACTATGCTTAAACTTTGTAAATACTAGGGACTTCCAAGATTCACTTTAGGCGATCATAAAAAAATCCTCTGATTTAAAGTGTTTTTGTTGCGGTGCTTATTATTCCTGAGATGGTTTTGCAATCTATATCTATAGCTTTACTATGTTCTAAGCAAATATTTTTTCCCTTTAAAAGCTTCCAAGCCTTCCATCTTAATTTTCTACATTTTGAATTTTATTTTTGTTTATAAAAAATAGAGGGAGAGAGTGGGTGTGTGTGCGTGTGTGTTTCGAGAGAGAGAGGGACAGAAAGAAACATTGGGAAGTTGGGGGGAGAGAGAGTGAAAGGAACATGGGAGAGGGGACAAGAGAGAGACTTTGGGGTTGAATATGGAGAAAAACTTATTCTATGCCTCTATAGGGGTAACGTCACAAGGTACTCTAAATTCATTTTCTACAATACATAGAAATAGACCAATGCTATTGTGTATCGAACACGGAACCGAAAAAGTATTCAACTATATTTTTTATCATTAGTGTTGTGCCCATTCAATACATGGAGGCTCAAAAGCCAATCTGATTTTTTAATCCCGTGTATTGAACGGGAACAAACACTAATGGTAAGGAATGGTAGAGGACACTTACAAATGTGGTGTACGAAGAATGGCACTTTCATTATCCATTACGAAATCATCAAGCATCAACCAGAATATGTGGACAACCTTCCTATAAAGTTCAAACCAGGATATGAACAATCATGCATAATAATCAGGCAAACTCATTTGACTATATGGATATGACAAAAGAGAAGAGCATACCATCACCACAGTTAGTAACCATCGAGATTGAAATTTATATAGCCAACATCATAAGTCTCATGTTAACACGATACTCATTTCCAACCCAACCCAACACAAAATCCACCTCTCACATTTGCCGGCTTAAGCAGTCTCATAACTCTGAACTCTCTCTCTCTCTTCAACTAACAAACACACACAAGCCAAAAATAAAATTATTAAGCTAATCGCCAAGACCATCAAAAAGCAGTCAGAAAAATAAAATTTACAGTAGTGAAGTTGAACCAACACACTTACTCGCTAATATACGAAAACGAATTAGCCTATCACAAGGACATTGTTCCAATTCAAAGGTACTTATTGGGAGCGATTTCATTGTACGTTCTCATTTGCCAATTTTTCAAAAAGAAGTAGCCAAAACGGGACACTTGAACTCTACTAATACCCACAAGGTTAGGTTTCCAAATAAAATTAACCAATAAACCATTCCTTAAATAGCCAAATATTGAAGATAAAACATCGTCGAGGTATCTGTTTCTTACCCTCTACTAGTATGCTTAAACTTTCTAAATACTAGGGACTCTTAAGATTCACTTTAGGCGATCATAAAAGAATCCTCTAATTTTAAGTGTTATTGTGACAATGCATGTTCCTCCTGAAATGGTTTCGCAACCTGTATCTATCTTTACTATATACTAAGCAAATATGTTTTTCCTTTAAAAGCTTCCAAGCCTTCAATCTTAATTTTCTACATTTTGGATTTTTTTTTTTTTTAATAAAAAATAAAGAGAGGGAGAGAGAGTGTGTGTGTGTGTGTGTGTGTGTTTCAAGAGAGAGTGACAGAGAAAAGTGGGGAAGTTGGGGGGAAAGAGAGAAGGAAACGTGGGAGAGGACAAGAGAGAGACTTTGGGATTTAATATAGAGACTAAATAATTCTACGTCCCTGGAGTAATACCGACATGTGGTACTCTAAATTCATTTTATACCACACATAGAATTCGACCAATGCTAGTATGTATCAAACACGGAACAAAAAAAGGATTAAACTACATTTTTTATCATTAGTGTAGTGCCCGTTCAATACACAGAAGCAAAAAAAGCAATCTAATATTTTAATCCCGTGTATTCTACAGGAACAAACGCAAGTGGTAAAGAATGGTGGAGGATACTTACAAATGTGGTGTAGGAAGAATGGTACTCTCTGTATCCATTACGAAATCGTCAAGCATCAAACAAGAATATGCGGACAACCTTCCTATAAAGTTCAAACCAGGATATGAACGATCATGCATAATAATCAGGCAAACCCATTTGACTAAATAGATATGACAAAAGAGAAGAGCATACCACCACCACGGTTAGTAACCATCAAGCTTGAAATTGATATAGCAAACATCATAAGTCTCATCTTAACATCCAACCCAACACAAAATCCACCTCTCACATGTGCCGGGTTAAGCCCTCTCATAACTCGGAACTCTCTCTTTGCTCCTCAACTCACAAACACACACAAGCCAAAAATAAATTTATTAAAGCTTATCTCCAAGACCTACATCAAAAAGCAGTCGGAAAACATAAATTTAGAGTAGTGAAGTTGAAGCAACACACTTACTCGCTAATATACGAAAAAGAATTAGCCTATCACAAGGACATTGTTCCAATTCAAAGGTACTCATTGGGAGCAATTTCGTTGTATGTTCTGATTTGCCAATCTTTGAAAAAAAAGTAGCCTAAATTGGAAACTTGAACTCTACTGATATCCACAAGGTTTCCTAATAAAATGAACCACTAAACCATTCCTTAATTAGCCAAATATGAAAGATAAAACATCGTCGAGGTATCTGTTTCTTACCCTCTACTGTTATGCTTTACCTTTCTAGATACTAGGGACTCAGAAGATGCACTTTAGGCGATCATAAAACCATCCTCTGATTTTAAGTCTAAGTGTTACAGTGCTTGTTTCTCCTAAGATGTTTTCGCAATCTATATCTATCTATCTTTACAATATACTAAGCAAATATGTTTTTCCTTAAAAAGCTTCCAAGCCTTCAATCTTAATTTTCTACATTTTGGATTTTTTTTTGTTAATAAAAAATAGAGAGAGAGAGAGAGAGAGTGTGTGTGTGTGTGTGTATGTGTGTGTTTCGAGAGAGAGAGGGACAGAGAAATGTGGCGAAGTTGGGGGGGAAAGAGAGTGAGGTACGTGGGAGGGGACAAGAGAAAGGCTTTGGGGTATAGAGAAAAAATTACTCTATGACCCTGGAGGGATACCGTCGCGTGGTACTCTAAATTCAATTTCTACAACACATAGAATGAGACCAATGCTAGTGTGCATCGAACACGGAAACCGAAAAAGCATTAAACTACATTTTTTTATCACTAGTGTTGTGACCGTTCAACACACGGGTGCGAAAAAACGATCTGATTTTATAATCCCGTATATTGAACGGGAACAAACGCTAGTGGTAAGGAATGGTAGAGGATACTTACAAATGTGGTGTAGGAAGAATGGTACTCTCTTTATCCGTTACGAAATCGTCAAGCATCAAACCAGAATATGCGGACAACCTTCCTATAAAGTTCAAACCAGGATATGAACGATCATGCATAATAATCAGGCAAACTCATTTGACAAAATGGATATGACAAAAGAGAAGAGCATACCACCACCAATGTTAGTAACCATCGAGCTTGAAATTGATATAGCCAACATCATAAGTCTCACATTAACATGCTACTCATTTCCAACCCAACACAAAATCCACCTCACGTGCAAGCTTACGCCCTCTCATAACTCTAAACTCACTCTTTGCTCCTCAACTCATAAACACACACAATCCAAAAATAAAATTATTAAGCTTATATCCAAGACCTTCATCAAAAAGTAGTCCGAAAACATAAATTTAAAGTAGTGAAGTTGAACCAACACACTTACTCGCTAATATACGAAAAAGAAGTATCCTATCACAAGGACATTGTTCCAATTCAAAGGTACTCATTGGGAGCGATTTCATTGTATGTTCTTATTTGCCAATCGTTGAAAAAGAAGTAGCCTAAATAGGACACTTGAACTCTACTGATATCCAAAAGTTTCCTAATAAAATTAACCAATAAATCATTCCTTAATTAGCCAAATATTGAAGATAAAACATAGTCGAGGCATTTGTTTCTTACCCTCTATTGTTATGCTTAACCTTTCTAGACGCTAAGGACTCTCAATATTCACTTTAGGCGACCGTAAATGAATCCTCTGATTTGAAATGTTATTGTTACAGTGCTTGTTCCTCCTCAGATGGTTTTGCAATCTATATCTATCTATCTTTACTATATACTAAGCAAATGTGTTTTTCCTTTAAAAGCTTCCAAACCTTCAATCTTAATGTTCTACATTTTGGATTCTTTTTTTTATTTATAAAAAATAAAGAGAGACAGAGAGAGTTTTTGTGTGCATGTGTTTTGAGGGAGAGAGGAAGAGAGAAATGTGGGGAAGTTTGGGGAAGACAGAGAGAAAGGAACGTGGGAGAGGGGACAAGAGAGAGACTTTGGGGTTGATATGGAGAAAAAATTATTCTATGCCCTTGGAGGGGTACCGTCACATGGTACTCTAAATTCATTTTCTACCACACGTAGAATGAGACCAATGCCAGTGTGTATTGAACACTAAACCGAAAAAGTATTAAACTATATTTTTTATCATTACTGTTGTACACATTGAATACACGGGGGCGAAAAAACCAATCTAATTTTTTCATCCCGTGTATTGAACGGGTTCAAACGTTAGTGGTAAGGAATGCTAGAGGATACTTACAAATGTGGTGTAGGATGAATGGTACTCTCTTTATCCATTACGAAATCATCAAGCATCAAACCAGAATATGTGGACAACCTTCCGAAAAAGTTCATACCAGGATATGAACGATCATGCACAATAATCAGGCAAACTCATTTGACTAAATGGATATGACAAAAGAGAAGAGCATACCTTCACCATGGTTAGTAACCATCGAGCTTGATATTGATATAGCCAACATCATAAGTCTCATGTTAACATGTTACTCATTTCCATCCCAACACAAAATCCACCTCTCACATGTGCCAGCTTAAGCCCTCTCATAACTCTAAAATCTCTCTTTGCTCCTCAACTCACAAACACAACCAGGCCAAA
The DNA here is from genome assembly GCA_019656835.1 of Rhododendron ovatum. NCBI lineage: Eukaryota > Viridiplantae > Streptophyta > Magnoliopsida > Ericales > Ericaceae > Rhododendron > Rhododendron ovatum. The sequence goes on along the minus strand of CM033797.1, from coordinate 18,668,482 downwards.
AATAAAATTATTAAGCTTATCTCCAACACCTTCATCAAAAAAGCAATTAGAAAACATAAAAATATAGTAGCGAAGTTGAAGCAACACATTTACTCGCCAATATAAGAAAAAGAAGTAGCCTATCACAAGGACATTGTTCCAATTCAAAGGTACTCATTCGGAGCGATTTCATTATATGTTATTATTTGCCACTCTTTGAAAAAGAAGTAGCCTAAACTGGACACTTGAACTCTGCTGATATCCAAAAGGTTTCCTAATAAAATTAATCAATAAACCATTCCTTAATTAGCCAAATATTGAAGATAAAACATCGTCGAGGTATCTGTTTCTTACCATGTACTATTATCCTTAATCTTTCTAAACGCTAGGGACTCTCAAGATTCACTTTTGGCGATCAAAAAAGTATCCTCTGATTTTAAGAGTTATTGTTACCGTGCTTGTTCCTCCTAAGATTATTTGGCAATCTATATCTATCTTTACTATACACTAAGCAAATGTGTTTTTGCTTTAAAAGCTGCCAAACCTTCAATCTTAATTTTCTACATTTTGATTTTCTTTTTATAAAAAATAAAGAGAGAGAAAGAGAGAGGGGGAGAGAGAGAGAGAGAGAGAAAGTGTGTGTATGTGTGTGTTTGGAGAGAGATAGATATGTGGGGAAGTGGGGAGAGAGGGAGAGAGAGAAACGTGGGACAGGGAGCAAGAGAGACTTTGGGGTTGAATATGGAGAAAAAATTATTCTATACCCCTGGAAGGATACCGTCACGTGATACTCTAAATTCATTTTCTACCACACATAGAATGAGACCAATGCTAGTGTGTATCGAACACGGAACTGAAAAAATATTAAACTATATGTTTTATCACTAGTGTTGTGCCCATTCAATACACGAAGCCGAAAAAACCAATCTGATTTTTTAATCCCGTCTTTTGAATGGAAACAAACGCTAGTGGTAAGGAATGGTAGAGGATAGTTACAAATGTGGTGCCGGAAGAATGGTACTCTCTTTATCCATTACGAAATCGTCAAGCATCAAACCAGAAAATGTGAACCTTCCTATAAAGTTCAAACCAGGATATGAACGATCATGCTTAATAATCAGGCAAACTCATTTGACTAAATGGATATGACAAGAGAGGAGCATACCATCACCACAGTTAGTAACCATGGAGCTTGAAATTGATATATCCAGCATTATAAGTCTCATGTTAACAAGCTACTCATTTCTAACCCAACACAAAATCCACCTCTCACATGTGCAGGCTTAAGCCCTCTCATAACTCTGGACTCCCTCTTTGCTCCTTAACTCACAAACAGACACAGGCCAAAAGTAAAATTATTAAGCTTATCTCCAACTTCATCAAAAAGCAATCGAAAAACATAAATTTAAAGTAGTGAAGTTGAAGCAACACACTTATTCACCAATATACAAAAAACAAGTAGCCTATCACAAGGAAAAGAAAATCAGATACAAGAGGGTAACTCGACTAGTTAAAAATAAGATGAAAGAAGAGACAGCATGAAGATAGGAAATGGGAATATAAGTTGTTGAGAAATCACTGGAAAATATTGGAGTGCAAGGGGAGACTAGTGTTTTAAAAATCTAGAGATGTGTCAAGGTGCAACGTTCCTCTGCGCGAGGCGACACGCACCCAACATGCCTCTTTAGAGCGAGATTACTATTCAACGAAAGTAGATATTTTCAAAATCTCAAATTCCAAAATAAAAACCATTGCAAATGTTCAATCTTCGAGTACAAAAAGTGCTATGACATCTACAAAAAATTAACGTTTTAAGAAGAGGAAAAGAAAGAAAAAAACCACACACAAATAGAAATAAAAATTATCTGAGTGCAGATTGAAAGACGGTTGACACTAAATGCAAAGTCACAAACCGTGTCAGTCATTTTCACACCTTTTCATCAAATATGTTAGTAACAAAGCATTCCTCCCCATGTAGATTCAAAGTGAGGCAATCCTTCAAAGTATAGAAATAGAACATTAGTAACTACATAAAAAGCATAAGATTATAGGACAAATAAGATTATAGGACAAATAAGCATAAGATTAATTATGGTTAGTCTCCTTTTCGAAACCCGATTATAGATTAGACTTCACCCAACAAAAGAGAAACCCAAATATAGCAGTTTTTCGCCAACATATAATTTTAAGTCAACTTGTACCGAACCCAAAAGGGATCTAACACCCAAAAAGAACCAAGTAAAGCAAAAAAGATCCTTTTATTTGTGGTACAAAATAAACAGAGCCCATCGATACATTGAAGGTTCCTCCGGCAACTCCACACTTGAAGCAATTTGTACTTAACAGATATAACTAAGGCTATAGGAAAGAAAGCCCCCCAAACTACCATCATCTTCTCAAAACAATTAATCTTGTATCCGTTGACAGGAGTTGCAATACAAACTCTAACAATGATGCAAAGTTGAATATTTTGATTCCAAAAAGTAAAAACATCAAAACTTAGTTTCCCAAATGGTTGTTCCTCATAAGAGAGCATAGACATCTACAACCATCGGAAGTCATACAAGCCATAACCTCCAAAAATGAGCTACTCAATTGCATGTCCTCAATATCAGTAGGTAAACACTGGGAAAACTTCACCCATTCAGATTCTGTTTCTTCCTCAGGCAACTTAACATATTCATCGGAAACATATTCATCGGAAAGCAAGGTAAGTGAAATTTCTTAAAGAAGTGGGTTATGTTTGAAAGAAACTGTTTTGAAAACGCCACAAAAGTTGAAAGCCTTGAGATTATGGGCATTGATTTCAAGGGAATTGAATTGGCTGCAGTACGGCAACGATCACCATCCTAGCAAGGGGCAATGAGAGATGAATCGTCCGAGTCGGTCCAACCATTTCAGAATTAATATTTATATAACAGAAACTAAGAAAGACAAGCTTGCTAAATCCCACTATCCTTTCAACTGCTCCTTCCTTTCCTCTTTGCTACTACTCACCCCTCTCCATTACCTCTCAAGGAACCATTTCTATCAAGCATACCAGCCACCTAATCCACTAAAGCCTTGGACATATTTCTGAATTCAAGGCAATTCAGAATTTATTGGACCAACAATGAAATTTCACCCAAAGGTAATTCTAAAATCAAGCTTCTCATTTCTAATTCCTAATTCCATGATCTTATAGCCGAGAAAAAAAAATTCCAATGATCTTACAAGCTTGACTAACTTCAACAAGAGTGGATGAAGATCAATGGAAATAAAATGAAAATTAATGGATGCTTCAAATTGAAGGCTTCCTTCACCCCAAAAAGACTTCCTTTGGTGATATTAGTAATCACAACGAGTGGTTAATAGGAACATGTCATCCATAGCCCCTTTTTATTTCTTTCTAAATCAGTGAATCACTGAATCCTTAACCTTAAAAACAAGCAAGAATATATAAACATAATTTGATTTACATCAATTTTATCCAAAGCACCTTAGATGACATTAAAAGAAAAATGGAAACTAACAAACAGATAATAGAACTCCTAACTCAGTTGTCGTAACTCTTACAACAATAACATGTATTTCGATAGACTTAGTTTTTTGTGTTGTACTGGTACTAATCAAACAAGTTTGTTTCTAAAAAATGATATTAATTTGGGTGAAATCCTCAAGTAGTTGAAACTCCTATTTAACTCGGCGGAAGAGAGAAAATGCCTCTCATATTCTGTGGAAGGAAAAAAAACATAACCGTTACCTTATAGATCAGTACTCCTCATAATATGATATTATGTTACCACAAGAAATAAGAAGGGTTCTTTTTTCAACTTTAAATAAAAATTCGACCAACTACGTCAAATGATCTTTTGAAAAAAAAAAATGTCAAGGATATGAATGATCATGCATAATAATCAAGCAAACTCATTTGACTAAATGAATATGACAAAAGAGAGGAGCATACCATCACGACGGTTGGTAGTGCCATCGAGCTTGAAATTGATATAGCCAGCATCATAAGTCTCATGTTAACAAGCTACTCATTTCCAACCCAACACAAAATCCACCTCTCAAATGTGCAGGCTTTAGCACTCTCATAACTCTGAACTCTCTCTTTACTCCTCAACTCACAAACACACACAGGCCAAAAATAAAATTATTAAGCCTATCTCCAACACCTTCATCAAAAAGCAGTCGAAAAACATATATTTAAATTAGTGAAGTTGAAGCAACACACTTAGTCGCCATTATATGAAAAAGAAGTAGCCAATCACAAGGGCATTGTTCAAGCTTGAAATTGATATAGCCAGCATCATAAGTCTCATGTTAACAAGCTACTCATTTCCAACCCAACGCAAAATCCACCTCTCACATGTACAGGGTTAAACTCTCTCACAACTCTAAACTCTCCCTTTGCTCCTCAACTCACAAACACAAGCTTATTTCCAACACCATCAAAAAGCAGTCCCAATAGTTGGGAGTGGGCGGAAAGGTCACCAAACTAGTTGAACTATAAAATAACTAGCTAGTCAAGAAGGCTAGTGAGATTCAATCAAATTTTTAAGAAATCTGCACAAAATTTGCAAACTCATTTTTACCAATGTGCGAATTTCTCTTTTAAACTGCAAATTTCGATCATCTTCCATAATTGAACCTACCATCTAACAAAAAAACAGGCTTCGATGTTTCTACCCTATGATGGGCTTATTTCTTGTATCGGTTGAGCTGTTGGGCTTGGTTGTCTCATGGACTCTCACAATTGATGTACTGTCCCGGGTTCATACTTTGTACTTCATATATGATGTACCAAACAAAAAAGTTGAACCTGCAAATCTTTAAACTAAATTGTCCCCCTTCCACTCATCCAACGCAACTCGTTAAGCTAGCTTTTCTAGTGTCATTTTATGAAGCAAATAATATATGTACAGAGTGAACCCATAGTGAAAACTCATAAAATGCTCATATAGTAGTGACACTGGAGTATTAAAATAAGTATGTTATATTATTAAATATTACATATTGACGCTTTCAAAGTGCTCTCAATCCAAAATACTTATATAAGATTGATGCTCTTGCGCTCCGTCACTCCCATCCCAACCCGCAACACGAACTTCTCACTAAGTATTTGTAGTTTCTAATCATAACAAATACTGAATTGCTGGGCCAGAACAAACTATAATATGATGCCTTCCCATATCTATAGTTTTATTATCACTACTGTGATGCAACAAGATAAGGTGTTAATCTATGGATTGATGGGTAACTAATAGTCTAATACACATCAATTGAAACCGCTAACAGCTAACCAACAATGGAGTGCGTGAGAGAAAAATATGATTGTGACTGAGTGTTACCCTTTAACATCCAAAACCACGTTCCAGTGATTGAGAATATAAAATGTTAGGATCTTTCACGTGTTCACCTGCTACACTCCGTTTCAACCATATAACAATCTGAATAAGTGAACTCGCGCACCCTCCAGTTGTCCAGTTGTGATTAGACTGGTTGTTATATGTGTAGTTTTGAAGCATTTTTCCTTGACAGGTAATTAGAAAAAGAAACCTCAGTGGAGGTTTTCTGGAGGAAGAATACAGAAGAAACTAGAGTATTAGGGAAATGAGGCTACCTGCTAATAGCCCTGATCAGAGCCTCTCCTTCCCCAAGTGACCTACGCCAATGGACGAAGTCATACTCATCCATTTCAATATTTCGTCTCAGCTTGGTAACTCTGTACTTCTCCCCCCTTTCTTTTGCTTCCTCTCTTAGTTTATTATGGAACAGTATGGCATAGTAACATTATTCAGCTCCATACATACAAGCATTGAGGAAAAAAACAATTGTCCAAAAGAAACACTATTTAGCTGCGTGAAAAAAATTACAGAAGGACGATAGAAATATTCCTTCCACCCCCACCTGTTAGTCTAACTGGGTTGCCATGCCAACTTTCGGTTCAAAAATTATGTATTCTGGTGAATTAACTTTTTTAAACAATATACACCTTCAAAAGTTCTCAATTTCTGATTAAAGACCCTTGTACGGTGTAAAAAAAATTGACTATACAAATATCCAGTATGTTTTCATTTCAAAAGCTGGCACAGCTACCCAAAAAGGACCACAATTGGGGATGGAGAGAGTAGTTAAAAGGCGAATGTATCTTCTTTCTGGGGACAGATTGCTTATTCTTGTAAATTGGTGGTCTTTACCTTTTATCCTAATTTCAACATGCCACTAGCAGATCCTCATCTGCTATCCAAAGTCATGGCATGTTAATCCTTATCATGGATTGTTAAATGAGCAAGAGAAGGACAAACAACATGCACAATGCAAAAGGGGATGGTGTTCAGAAAGGGGCGGGGCCAAATGAACCATGATTTGTATCACAGCCATACTGGTGGCCCATGACAAGGTTCCAACCCAAGACCCAGCTCAGTGGTCAGGAATCTTGTGTATGAATGTTATTCTTGAGAAAGGTGACTGATAGAAGGATAAAGAAGCATATTTTTTTCCATTTTGATAAAAGAATAGTTTGATATGCAGGTAAATTTGACATTTAGTTGTTGAATCGCGTAAGTAACTAGTTGAAAAAAATAAGATTTCTGTAAAATCTCAGACTTTCCCCAGAACAAATTTTTAAGGAAAACTAATACTAGTAAGAGAGTAAAAAACGCGAGTCTCACAACTTTGTCGCCAATTGAACCGTCAAAAATGCAGGAAACTTGGATAATCTGGTATTTTCCTTTCCTTTCTCGACAACTGAATTGGGCCTAAGAGATGCAATGAAAACAGAAGGTGATACGGTTCTATCTGAATTCTGATCATCCAAACATTGAAGGCCTTTCAGGTCTATATGCCTTCTAAATGAATCAAATTAAGCAGAATCTGACCTACTTGCACAAGAAAAATAAACAGAACAGTCCTTGCTTCATGTATAATGAGCCAGACTTCAACAAAAGCAATTATGTCATACTAGTATAGGACGTAATAATGAAAGGACATGTAACACTAGATTTACCAACCTTACACTCTTCAAGTGCAGCTTCCAAATCAAGCTCTTTAACGCTTGTTTACTGCCAAGAGTACGAGCTCCTATGTTAGCAAAATGCATGAACAGATCGATTTTATGTCATAAGCCACAAGGAATATGCTTACCAGATCATTTTTGGCAGGAAAGCTTTCTTCTGATATGCTTTAGTGTATTCAACACTATTTTCCTCGTCAAAATCTTCATCATCAGTTAATTCTGTTAATTTTGTATCCTTGTACTTATCCGGATTAACCTCCATATCATCCATAATCATTTGCTCACCATTGTGGATCTGCCATAGCTCCACAGGAAATAAAATTTGAATAAAATCTAAAAACAGCTCAAGGGGCTGCCATGGTGCTCAAACTCTGAAACAATAGTTGAATAAAATGGCCAGAGCAGCATTTGCAACAAAAAAAGAAAAGAGAAGGAATTTATGATGGCTGTCCTTTTTATTTTTCTCTTCATAGTCAACAGACAGTGATTCAACTAAAAAAATAGTAGGACCGGTCAAAATACTAAATAACACTAAATCTAATTAAAAGAAGCATGTAATTGAAGACCATTCATTGTAGATGTAAAATAAAAACTCCCATCTAAGCCAAGAAACAAATATGTAGAAATATAAGCCTATCATTAAAGATAATTTTTTGTAAGAAGCTAAAAGCTATCAACTTGGTGTGAGAGAGTAGCAAAGTGACTGTAACTTGAGGGGGTTGGGATGTTGGGCCTTCAGTAAGTTTGCATAGGCAGGGGCACAATCGTTGCTTGTTGCTGGAAGATAAGTGTTTGTGTTATTCCCAACAAACTTTAAAAAAGAAAAAAAAAAATCAGACCGGAAAGGTGCAAGGGAGATCAGCAAAGACGGTTGGCAAGATTGGATAAAGGAACACTCGTGGTTTATTGAGTTGTTACGATCCTTTGTTTTGTTCTAGGATATCTGTACTTGATTTGCTAATGCTAGTGGATTGTTGCATCAGTGTTAACATTGGAGGGTTTTCCACCATAAGTATTCCTCCTCCTGCGATTGACAGATTAACATGCTCTGCATACTTGAATGGTTCAAATAAATTAAGAGATTCAATTAAAAAGACTTACATTAAATAGATTTGAAAACCATATGATCTAATACTGATTGGACCATAAGATTTCTCTTAGTCAACTGGAAAATCACAATTCTATTATGCATTTACAATTATTTAGTTTATTTTTAAAAACCCCTTTTTTCCACCTCATACGGGTAGCTAAGTCTAGGCATCCTCTGCCTAGTAGTAACAAAGGTAGAAAAGCAAAGTGAACTTGCCATGAAAGACAATAATGCTTTCCCAAACATGTATCACACTTTGGACAGGAGAGATTTCCTTTCAGGGCATAGTAAACCCTCAGCTCCTAGAATATACGCAGTGTTAGCACATATAGACATGAAATCCCATTACACATTAAATACTGCACGTATAGATCAAAGCTCGTCATGGCATACTAAGAAAAAAAGGTAGCTCCATGACTGGAATATTTAAATTGCAATACTCAAAAACAATGCCAGTTGTGTAAAAGAATTGGTAGTTAAAGGAACACCTTTTCAACATAGGGATGGTTAGACTTTAAAGGCTCTTCTTCCATTTTGATTCCAGGATCTTTTACAGGAATGGGAGGTCTTCCACTGTCACGCTGCAATGAAGCACAGGCCAAGAAAAAGCACAACATTCATAGTTGATTAAACTACAAAAGCTATTTGGATGCTAGAAACATTCCACTCCATCTAAACAACCGAAAAGCTAGAAAGGCAGGAACACCAACGAAATGGATCTTGCCGCAGATCATCAATTTATGCAAGCCAATCAGAGAGCTAGATCAATGGGCGATTGCATGACTATAGTAAATTCAATGCAGCTTATTAAGATATTACAGTCTAAAATCGGGCTAATTCAACACTATTTGGAAGTATGGAAGAAGCAAAGGTGTGGCACTTTCCAAAACAGAATGACTCTCACCCGTAGTTCATCTAGATTAGTATCATCTTCACGATGAAATATTGGTGGGAATTAGAACTTGTGAAGTATGCAAGCATATAGGCAGGAATAATTACAAAAAGTATATAAAAGGAAAAATATATATACATGCAGACAGTCAACCATTTTCCATCTAAGCAGAACCTAACTTGGCATTCAACAAAATAGATCTCTAAGAGTAAGATTTTTATAAAAAAAGGATACGAGGTGTGATACGCATCGTTTTTGCAAGGAGATGATACGAAGCGTAGGATACGTATCCCGTATCGTAAGATTTTAACAACCATGTACAGAAGTACAAACTGCATACATCAAGTGATCTACATTAGGATCAACAAACGCATCTCAATACGAAACAGGAACTGATATGGGTCGCGTTTTGCCTGCAATGTAGACACTATAAACAAATTAAAACCGATATTAGATTTGAAAGAGAGTATACTTGAGTAAATTAAATGAGATAGCGCCATAAGAAAAAGAAAACTAAGTTGAGCTCTTAAATGTGGGACAAACTAAGACTGATATTGTATACTTCGAGACTCGATTGCATGTAAATCCGGGAGGGTGTTTCCAGAACTCTCTCATATATACTGGAATAGCTTAATTTTGTCAAGCTGCTTTTCAGATAACATAAATATACAGAACCCACTCCACCTTTTACTTTTTCTTGCACAGTAATGACTTCAACATGAAAGTAAACAACAGGAGTCACCCATCAGCACTATTATTTTATTACTCAAAATTCCAACCACAGCACGAGCAATTCAGAAATACAGCCTCTGGCCAATAGCTTCCCAAACCAAAAAAAATAAAAAAACAAACTTCAAAAACTTATTTGTATAGTGAGAATGGCATCCACATGCAATAAAAGGACCAAATAAATAATGATTAATAATCTATGCCCCGTCAGTCCATTACAACTACTGAAGTGTCTCTGTTATGTAAGCAATGTTGTTTCATTTAACAGAAACGTACAGAGGAAACTCATTATAGTTTTAGGAGGAAACCCTTCCTCATTTAATTGAAATCCTTCCTACCACCAGTTGGTTTTAGGAGAGATGGTGGAAAAGCGGTCCACCATCTACACCGAACAATGAAGTACACAAGCATCAGAACATTCTACTATAGGTCTATGGGAATGAACTCAACACCTAATTGGGACACCCAATTTCTTCACCATGACCAATCCAAGCTCAGTTTGTCTAGTAGTATATACTATTATCATGCAATCTACCTCTAAAAGGAAGAATTTAGAATTACATCAAACCAATTCTATATCTACTAACTTCAGCTTCTCACTTAATGGTTCCTAGAATTTCAAGAAGATTGTTCAATATATGTTCGAAAGAACAGAAGCTTAACATGTACCACACATGCTCAGGCATTAATGAAGCTCAATAGTCCATTAATGCTTGATGCATACCTCAAGTTGTAAGCCACAATCAACATAAAAAATTAAGAGCTACTCAAAGTAGGAAAAAACTAACAAGTTGGAGCAGTATTTTCAGCAATATCCAAATTTCGCACACAAAAACACCTTCACACTCACAATAGATCACCACTATAGAAAACAAATAAAAAGAGGACTTAAAATGAGAACAGGCCGAGAAGGAACACTTGATGCATACCTCTAAGGCATATGCTCTCCCACTTGCATGCCCGAAAACTTAGAGCTTGCAGCAGAATCATAGGGTTCATCCTTAGTATAAGCATTCCTTCCAATCGGACACCTATTGGCTCCCCTCATCAGACTCTCAGCGACACTCTCATTCCCTCTCCCTATATTTCCCTAGATGAAGTAACATCATCCGAATACACAGACCCACTGGCATAAAGACGCTGTTGCCTCTGAGCAGAACTGTAGTATCTTTGCGAAGCTGCATTTTTAGTGGGAACTCTATCATTTAGGGGGGACGAATCAAGGGAATATCTCCTCCGTAAACCTCATCCTCTGACTCAGTGGTCATTTGTTTCAAACACAAAGCAACTGTCGTTAATGTCATCCCCGGGTAGGGCTTAAGACAATTTGACAGCAGAGGGAGGCCAATACCCCAGCCAGCGCGGCGTCGGAGCTGTAGGTTCGACATTGAATAAGGAACTTCCTTTGTCTGGTTAACAGAACTCTGTGTCAATAAAAAATTATTGCAATCAGAAAATCCTAAACTTCAAGAAATTTCTGGAAACAAACACATGAAAACCCACACAAACACACATGAATACACGCAAAAATTTAAACATTGATGAGCATGTAAAACCCTAAATTTCAATTGGGTTATAGAAAATTCCTACCTACAATCATATGAACACACACAAAAAACACATATGAACACACACAAAAAAACACATTTGTATCTATCAATCAGAAAGAACAATGTGAATACAATAGCATATGTAAAACCCTCAATCTCAAACTGATAGAATATTTGCATAAACAATCACATGAAAACACACACATTAGCGCACAGAAAACCATCAGTCTCAAACTGATAGAATATGCGTATGAACAATCATAAAACACACACACACACACACACACACACACTAGCATATGTGGAAACTCTCAGTCTGAAACTGATAAAATATTCGTATTATCTTACGAAAACACACACAGAAAAACACATACACACACCCACACAAACATAGAAGAATGTGAACGGATTGAGTGAGTAAAATAAGAAAACCTCTTTGACCCATCGAAGGGCACTGTTGTCGAGACCTTCAGTGTACATCTTCCAGAGGGAAGTTAATCACCAGCGACCCGTCAACTAACATCAAACTTGTATAATAACCCCAGTTCTGAAATTGTATGCACCTTTTACTCTACCCCAAACCCCGGAAACAGCAACACAGAGCAATTTTCCTTTTTCTTTAAACCAATGCAGGCAATGTAGTAGGGAAACTAAAAGTGAAAGAAAAAATAATGCTTTTTGAGAGAGAGAGAGAGAGTCTTCTCGAATCTGATCTTGGAAGAGAAATTACAGAGAAACATAAGATTAAACTGTGGAAGAATGTGAGAGAAGAATAGATTGTGCGTTCAGAAGGAAGCAGAAGTAGAAACCCTTTTTTCCGCCGCTCTGGTTTCAGAAGAATCGGAACGCTCCGTATTCAAATTAAAACCCTTCTTTACAAATTTCTGTTTGACTTTGACCAAAACAAACCCTTCTTTCCATAATTTGAAAATTGAAAGACCGTCCGTTGGTGGATTTTTGGGGATTTTTCCGTAAAAAACTGATGTCAAGAGACTCAAGACTAACGAGGTTGGCGTGGGTAGTACGAGTAGCGCACATGGCAAACGATTCGGATTCTATACGGTAAGGCTGGGTTATTGTCAACTTAACTTAAACTTAATTTAAATTATTTTTTTATTAAAAAATAATTATTTTCAAAATATTTAGAGAATAATCCGATTCCTATTATCGAGACAAATCAATAACTTTCAAAAATTTATCGCAAAACTAGCAAATGCGAAAAAAATTCAAATAAGGACAAAATTATCATATTTAAGTTAAGTTCATAAGAATACAACGTAAAAATAAGATCTAAACCGTTAGATTGCCGAACAAATTGCCCAGATGAGTACAACACAGTGCAGATCATCCTCGGCTCAGCACCTCCCCTAGTTCCCCCACACCACACATGGAGCTCTCATCCAGCATAATGTTCCTCTAGTCCTATCTAGTTTTGGTCTTTTGCGAGCCTTTTCCGAATCCATAATAATGATCAGAACCATTTACTTTTTTATAAATCGCTTCAGAATATTGATCACGTCAAAAATTATATTGTTCAGACACCATTTGATATGATTTCAAAATGCATTAATCTTGTATAAAAAAAAAAGATGTGCAACACAGGATTATAACCCCTTCAACACATTTATTTAAAACTTACCCCATTTAAAATTCCGAACATAGTGACTCGACCAACATGGTCAACGTTCTCGATGAGAGGCAAAAAGTGAACAACTTTAAACATTCTTGTGGCCGCGGAAAAGGTCCATTGGATAGGTGCTCAGTCCCGCAGCCTGTGCTTTTTCTCTCTCCTCTGACGCAAGCAAGTGTTTTCATCTGTCCTTTGAAATTCTGTTTGTGCCTAAAATTAGATTAGTGGAAGTTAGGCCCCGTTCCGAATTACAATTTTAAAAAATAAGTGTTTGTTTGTAATTTTTAAATTTTAAAATAATAGACTTATTGAAATTAAAAAATATGCAAATAGATCTAATTTTATAGATCTTAATGAGATCTATCAAACCCTGTAAAAAATATTAAAAAATTATTTTTGTAAATTCATTATTTTTAAATTTAAAAATAAGTCCTTATTTTTTAAATACATTTTTTGGAATGTGGAATGGGGCCTTATAAACTTGAGAATCGAATAACTGCCTTTTCAAAAAGAGAATCTGAATAACTGCAAAAATCTAATACTCCTTGTATAACTAGATTTGGAAATTGAATTTTGTTCCCTTTTTTCTAGGATAACTATGTAATGATATTGCACACAGGGCTGGTGCTACACAGCATCGTGTTGCGCGGCTCCAATGTTGTTCGTTTGGCAATCCAACGGTTCAAATCTCATATCGATAATGAACGGCTCGGATGGAACATGAGTGGAGATAAGATTTGAACAGTTAGATTGCCGAATGGATGGCATCCGAGCCGCGCAGCACGGTGCTGCATGTGCAGCAGCTGCACAGCACCAACCCCCAATCCAATGATATTAGGGCAACATCGCGTGATGGTTCAATACTCTTTTTTATCGCATACTATCGGTGTACTTATTCGATGCACGAGACCACATTAAAAAAATTTGATAGTATATTTTTTTCCAATTCTATGTGCATCGAACATGCACAATGCTAGAAAAAAGATTGGAAGCATTTTATTAGGACTTAGAACTTATATAGTATACAAATTATTATTTTTTATTTTGATGATGTATTACATTTCGCTATATATCATGATGCCACAAACAAGATTTTTATTGCTCGGCACAAACAAGATTTTAATCTTTGATAAATTCATATTACGTCATTTCTCAATCTTCGATTGAATCCATATTACAAGTCTGGAATAAAATTACTATATGGATCATATTTATATATGAGATATAAACTGTAGTAGTTAAGTATGGAATGCTTCGGAATCAAGGCACGATTCAATGAAATTATATGTACGTTTTTAGCTTAAAATAGGATAGGATGACAAGCCAGTTCTCAAAGACTAACACGGGAAGACCAGCTGCAAACAAAACTTGAACAAGAAGGATATCTCAAATTGACATGCTTTTGATAAAGAAGAAAGGCCATGTAGTTGCAATGATTAACCCGGTAATCATTGTTTATGAGAATCGAACCACCACAACATGGTTAAAAGATACTTCGATGGAGCTAAAAACACTATTCACTTTACTTCCATACTTTTTGAAAAAATATCAAGAAAAAAAACTTGTGTACTTACACCTCAATGTCTTATAAATGCCTAAACTTTTTTGTATTCCAAATAAACACTTGAAAGCAAACACCCGTAATGAAATTGGGTAACCGATATCAATTTTTGTCTATTTGCTAACGAAAATTGCACAAGTGGCATGTTCGGAGGCTCAGCTGGCTGTTTTTGCATTGAGATGGCCAAAATCTCCTCCCTCCTTTGCAATGAATGCTAACCTAAACCATGCTTGATGAGATGGTTTTCTCATGTCCCCCTCCGTGGAGTCCACGAATCGAATCCCACAAAGAGCAGGGTTTAGGGTTTATGAATAGCTTCTAAGTCCCCTTGTTGACTAACTTCCCACCAACTCCTGTAAACTATAAAATATGACCAAAAAAAAACATAACCAAAACATCTCTCATGCTCCATCTACACCCAAACCACCTCTAAACCGAAAACAAAAAGTTTGGGAGAATTTTTTTTTGTTATTTTATAGCTTATTTACGCATTGTGTTATTCGTATGCCGACAGCAGCCACTGTAATGATCTATCACTACCTTGTACAATATTGTCCATTTTGGCCGTCCAAACTCCTTGAACTTCCCAGTAGGTCACCCATCTTGGGATTACTCCAGGGCAAACATGATTAATTGTGAAGTTATAATGAGTTTTGAAGCCCTCAGAGCTTTGAAATGTGCTTCGTTTGATCCGATATAAGGAATAATGCCCCAAGCATAGGGCTTAATACGTCATTTGAAGCATAATAATCCGGAAGATCGGGATCGTACCCAAGGGAATAGTTAATACGGCTTGGATGAAATTGTAGATGTAAGCAAGGTTTTCGGTCTTTAGACAACCAACTTTGTTTTACTTTAAGCGGTAGAAAATAAATGGCTAAATTAAACGGCGAATTAACTAGAATAAAAGACAGGCTAGGTCTAGGGGTTACTAACACCCACGACTCAAGTCAAATTACGTTTCTCACCCGATTACACCGGTTTAAAATACTCAACTAAGGTTCTCAACTCGGAAGATATATGATTCGATTACCAAGCTAGCTATAGATTCATTTGGCAAACACCTCGAGCGACAGAACTCCAAGCATCATGTGTGGTAAGTAGGCTAACTTTTACCTACACATGATCAATGAGGTTAACACCTTAGCAATTTGACAAAAAAATCCAAACTACACATCGATTTTTGAACCAAAGATTCAAACTTTATGATGAGAAAAACAATTTTAACTCAAGCCATGAGGTGCTAATCACCCCATGACCTAACCTTGAAAAAACTACTCACTCATATCTAGAGAGATAAAAGCAAGCCAAAATCTAGCTAACATAATGAAATAACAAGACTTGAAATAAACTAGAGATTATGATAGATCAAAAGATTGTCTACAACTTTAATGAAAGCTAAAGTAGCAAAAACAAATAAATTAAAGCAGAAAATTAAATATTAAGTGCTGAAAAAATGAAGAACACTAAGAACATTCAAAAAGTAATTCAAAATCTATCCTAGATCTAGAAAAATGCAATACAATCTTCTTGTTTGTACAATGACATCATGGGTATTTATATTCTCCAAGATTTGCAAACGGAATATTCCAAAGATGCTCCAAAGATCTCCCTTCGAAGCCCTCGGTACCGACAGCAAACACCTTGAGCTGCTGTGCTAGGCCACTCGGTACCGATAGAAGGAAAGATATGGTACTGGTACCGAGCTCGCTAAGGCTAGCGTGAAGGCCGATCGGTACCGATAGAAAATATTGTAGGGTATCGGTACCAAGCTCTTATGGAGCAGCTCTGCCTCTTCGATCCTTGTCTTTATCTTCGTGCCGTCGGGTCACCTTCGGGTCTCTAACTCTTTGTTCATGATCATCTTTGAACTCTTGAAAGTCTTTGATACGCTTTAGGCCTTAAAACTTCTTTATTGAGTGACTTTCCTACAAAACAGAACTAGCAAACCCTACATGCAAAAGTAAGTAAAAATGACTAAATTAACAACGAAACTAAACTAAACTAGAGACTTAGCGCCCCCTCAATGGTAATATCGAGTGCTTATCAAAATGCCTTGTACAAGGTAGGTTCATAATCTATTATTTATTTACCCCTGCTGACCTCTATGGTCACCTGCCAAACAACCCCCACACGGATCTCAACCGCCCTCCAGCCGGTTGACAACTACCTGGAACTCTTAGGGGCGGGGAGTCACAATCTCCCCCATTTTAGGAACACATGTCCTCGTGTGGGGTAGAGATTTTATCCCACCTTTTTCAGTTGGTGTATGCTCTGATACCATCTGTAACAACCAGCTCCTGCCTTGTACAATAGTGTCCGCTTGGCAGCCCAAGCTCCTTGGACTTTCTAATAGGTCACCCATCCCAGGATTTGTAATACACGCCCCGAATATTTCGGTATTTCAATTACTTTTAATTGAACTAAGTGTTTTAGGGATTTAAATCATAAACAATAGAACGTGCGAGGGTGCTGTGTGTGATTTGTTATTGGAGCATAAGTTAGAACGTGGTTCCGCTTGTATGTGATAAATTCCTTTGTGCTCTTATATAGCAAAATATCCTAGGGATATTTATCTTTCTCTATATGTATCTTATTTCTACGTAGAGAGAGAGCGAGAGAGAGAGAGAGAGAGCCGAGGAAAGGAGAAGAAGGAAAAAACTAAGGTGCAGGGCTGTTCTTCACGAAATTATTCAAGGTACCTAGAAAGCTTGTAAATTTCTAGTATTTTTATTGAAGTTTCATTAGTGTGTTAAATTTTCATAATTTTTCAAGAGCTGTAGAAAAAGATAAAAATCATAAACCTAACTATGGTCAGGATCCTATTTTTTAGGAGACAGCTTACAGAGCTGCGTCTCTTATCAATTTTTTTATAGTTAAGCAATCCTCCTAATTATGGGCCCTTTTGAGTTTGAAAGATTGATAAGTTGGTAATGTTTTGGCGTTAGAATTATTAAAAAGTATTAAATATTTAATTTTTAATGAATTTTCAAACACCGACCGTTCTGCTGAAAATTGTGCTTCGCTGCACAGAATTTCTGAGTTTGGAAGTGATTTTGACTAGGTTTCTTTAATGTGAAAATTTTGGAAAAAATCAAGGATGAACGTTGGTGTGTGGTAATAGTGTGTACCAAATTTAGGGTTTATTAAATGCATATTCTAAGTTTGGCGGATTTTACAAGTTGATGTGTCCCTGCTGAGTTTTGTATTTGCTGCGTTGACACATTTTGGGAAAATGGTCATATCTTTTAGCTCGGGTATCGGATTAGCGCACGGGTTATTGATTCTGAAACTAAACTCATATGTCTTTCGGAATATGTGAAGGTCGTGGCTTAGTTTATACCAGGTTAAATCAGTTTTTGATTTGAAGTTGATGGACGTGCAGAATCTGTGATTTCGGACAGATTTTTCTGTAACTTTGGACGAGCATAACTTTTTCGTCCGGACTCCGTTTTTAACAAATTTTATATCAAAATTCATGTACCAAAGGTGTAATTTCTAATGGTGGTAGTCTCATGACCTAATTTTAAACCAGTAGGAAGTTATGGTCAGAATACGATAGGATGGTTATGATTTTCAAACCGATTTTAAGAGTTATGTCATTTTTGTACTCTTACATTTGATTGGGGGCACTTCTAGGCCTTAAGATGGACATATTTGTATTCTTTGGGTATCGTCTAATACCTTGTTAGTTTTATAATTTGGTATCAAATGGTTGTTAAATGGTTTAGGAAGTGTTGGTGGTCTTGTTAACCTTTTTGACACTTGTTAGCATGGTAAATATATTATGGGGTGTGTCATATATTTACTTAAACATTTGAAGGGATTCACATGCTAATAGGAGTTAGCTTGTGATTAGGTAATGAGCTAGTCAAATGGAAGGTGCCGAAATCGTAAGTTTGGTGTATCTCAGTCGATACAAAGGTGAGTGTGTTTGATATGATTTTTCTCCATATAATACTGTTGTGGTGGTGGGTGTATATCTTACTAATCGTAGTTACCTTTTGATATAGTTATCCTTACTAAGATATTGCTGTAGTGGTGAGTGTAATCATGCTACTGTTGTTTAGCTTTGATATGTTGTGAATGTGTGCGTGTGAGTCATACCATCTCGCAAGCCATATCGTTCAATGGACGATGGTTGGGAACATGGTGGGAGGGACATGAGATTTGGTTGTGCTATGCGTGTTTGATGAAAAATACATACTGATGGGTGTTGATTGAACCGCTGAAAGTTAACGTGCAAGGCATACCATGTCATATGCCATGCCGACTAATTGTCGGTGGATGGGAGCATGGTATGTGGGACACCTTATCTTGGGTTCATGGGATATGGCAGACGTGTCACTGCATGTGATGTGATTAAATTCACATTATTGTGCATTGATTATTATTGCTCAGTTGGGTGGATATGTTGGTTATAACTGTTATATACATTCTAGTATTTCAGTTACATTGGTGATGTGTATTCATGTTGATATTCCTTCGGGTATTGTGGTATTATGTTGAGCATTTCTATATCTCACACACTCTAACTTTCCTTTTTGGTCTGCTAGGTAGCAGGTTGTTTAGAGTGGGTCCACTACCGGTTGTCGGGTTGTGGTGTTTTACTAGCATCAGGTGAGGTTTTGGTTATGATGTTGTGGAGAGCCTTAGCTGGTGCAGAACTTAATTTGTAAGGAGTTGTAACTAAGGATAGTTAAAGCTTTTAAATTGTATAGGTTGTAATTAAGTTTGGTCGATGGCTGGCGCTCTGTTTGAGATTTGCCTTGGACTTTGTGGATGGTCGAGTTTGTTGTAGGTGGTTAATGAAGAAGTTGGTTTATTCAAGTTGTAAGTAAGTCGTCGGTGGATGTGTTGAAGTATAGAAATTTTAAAGTACTATAATGCAGATGTTGTTGCTTAGGTATAATCGATGTCGTAGTTGGTTGGTCAATATGTTGACTCATTTTTATGTTAAGGCGATAAGTCTTCCGCTAGGTGTTTATTCTGACAGGTTGTGAGGTGTGATTTGGTCTTCTGTGTGGAATGCCATGTGGTTGTGTCGACTCGGGCCCACTTTGGGTGTCGTTTGCGGGACGGGGCGTGACAGGATTGCTCCAGGTTGAGCACGCTTAACTGTGAAGTTCTAATGAGCTTTGATGCCCTCACGGCTTTAAAGGCTAGGGTCATAATCCATTACTACACAACTTACACTTCACTAAGCGATGTGAAACCACCCGGCTGATCTCTTTGGTCACTGGCTAGACAACCCCTGCCCAAGTCTTAACCACCCTCAGGTTGGTCGACAACTACCTAGAACTCCTAGGGGCGGGGCGTCACAGTCACGTTATCCCAAAATTTGTAGGAAATTTCAAAGCACATAACCTTCTCATCTAAAATGGCGTGCGGACTTGGTAATCGACGATCCGCTCAACGCCACTGTTTAGTATTGTCAAGGAGTTCCTTCATGTAGACGGCAACCTCGCTAATATCCTTCTAGCTGAGGAGGGTTCCTAGTTAATCTCGTGGTGGTTGAGAGCAAATGGGATTTCAAGATTCTAGAGACTAAATCCATGCCTAGAGTAAGCTGAACAAGATTGATCTTGGGTGGGTTGATGTGCGTAGCGAGGGTTGGGCGAGTCCGCTTAAGGGTTTCCTGAGAGAAGATGAGTATTTGCACATCAATTTTTTGACGAAAACCCTAGAGGTACCGAACAAAAGGAATACCAAAAATATACAATAGCTTGCGGGGTCCACTTGAATCTCCTATGTCAACTAAGAGGAGTCATGGAAAGAACAAGCTCATAATCACAATCAATTCCTTTTTCAAATTCTGATGCAATTACAAGAGGCCTTCTCGCGTGCCACAAATGACCTACAAATAAGAAGAATGAATAATCCGAACCGTCCATTAACTTTAAAATAATTTTTCAAATGACCTTGCATAAAATAAGCTTCATTGGATGTGCACAAGTAACTGATCCAATCTTCTAAGTTTCAATGAACATTTTTGGTACTGCTTTTATGCAGTATCAATAGTCGGTCTCTTTTTTTTTTTTTTAGGTTAGGGAGATGGGTCTATAGTGAACATGTTGTTACCTATTGTTCTTTCTATTGAGAGAGAGAGAGAGAGAGAGAGAGAGAGAGAGAGAGTCAAGTTTTTTGGCCAAATGGGTTTTTTTCGAAGGAAAATACCATCTCAGTGTGTTTTTTGCCATGTCAGCCTCCACACAGGCCATTCATGCAGTTTTCGCTATCAAATGGATGGAAATTGGCGCCAAATGCCTAATTTCATAACTGGTGTTTACTTTGGGTGTCTATTTGACATATTAAAAAGTTTAGGTGTTTATGAAATATTAAACTGTAAGTTCGGAGTTTTTTTTGGAATTTTTCCACTTACTCATTTCTTCAAGCAAATTTGGGTAGAGATTTGAGTCAAAAACTTGATTTGGCTAAGATATCTCAAATGCTAAACCCTTATTTTTACCCAAATCTCTTAGTGAATGACACACTTGTAATTAATGAGAGTGAAAACAGTTTGTGAGAAAAATGGATATGGGTTTAGGTCTCCCCAAATTTGGGTGAAAAAAATGGTAAAACTAAATGAATTCTTTTGTACAAAGTTTTTAAAATCACCTAAAAGATTATAGATTGTAAAGATATAATGAATTGTAAAATGACATGCACTTCAAAAAAAATCAAGATTTTGATACGAAGGGAGTATATATTGTAGCCCCTTTTCTTGCAATAAAACCCCTCTTATTTGAATATGTTTTGTTTTTGCTTATAACTTTTCCTTCATATATCCTCTCTCGACACATATACAAATCATACATAAAAGGGGTTTGGGAGCTAAAGTTTTTTTGTAACACCCTTAATATTTGAGGTACTTAATGTTACATTTAATAACTTATAGGGCTAAAGTGCATTTTTTTTAAAGAGTTGTGCATGTGTGCCGTGTGTTATGGTGAGGGGGGTGTGCGTGTGTCTAAAAAATAAAAGAAACCTATAGGGCTGGATGTGTTTCAACGTAATGAGAGAGAGAGAGAGAGAGAGAGAAGGAAAGAAGAGGAAGAGGAGGAAAGGGAATTCGTGGCTGTACTTTACAAATTTAATCAAGGTACATCGAAATCTTCTAATTCTTGAAAAAAAATCCTAAATGTTCATCTCTGAGTCTATTGCATCGTGTTAAATTTTCAGAAATAACTCGAAGTGTTTTGGCCTACAAAATGCATGGACCAAACTGGTGTCTGGTTCGCGTCTGTGCTGGCAGGACAGACACGTGTTGGAAAAAGGGGCATAACTTCTTGCTTGGGTGTCTATTTTGCGAACCGTTTCTTGATTCAAGAACTAGACTCATATATCTTTCTAAATATGTATGGGTTGTGCCTTGACTCTTTCTAGATTATAGCAATTTTTGAATTAAAAGTTCAGGTTTGGGTAATTCTGGGATTCTGGACAACTTTTGGCTTGTGTTCATCGTGAAATTCCTCAAGTTTAAGCATGCTGGGTGGACATGAGTTCTTATGAGTCTTAAGTATTATTAAAGTTGATGATGTTTTGGCTTGGAATCACTTGAAAAGGTTAAGAACTCAATTTATTGTGAAATTTTGAATGTTGGTCTGATCTTGAGAATCTGTTTTGAGACAGATTTATGAATCTGTTGTGTTTGTCAATTTTTCCATCCTTATAGTTCGAATTTGGTCTCGGTTCCTTCACAACTCTTGAAGTACATCCTCTTGGGAAGCTTTTGACACCAAAATCGTTCGATAATGATAAAAACTTGACACATAGTGATTTGTCAAAGATGGGACTATCTTGAGATGTTTCTTTGCGGAATCGGAACATGTTTGGATTCATGTTATGATTTTATTTGAAGTTTAGGTATTCTGAGCATAAATAGGATTGTTTTGACATTTGTTATCTAGTTGAGTTGATGTGGGATATTACTAATGCACTTGTTAAGCCTTCCAAGTATTTCCATACTAAAATGTTTGGCTTGTGGATAGGTGACGAGTCGGTGAATCAAGGAGCATCGAAACCATAGTAGTTCTTTCTTTTGGAGTATGAGGTGAGTGTTTGATTCATAGATGTTGTTCTATATTGAATTGAACTTGAATGTTGGCTTAGTGCCCGGTGATTGGCTTTATGCCAAAAGCCTTTTATGCCTTAAGTTATTGGCTGTGTGCCCGGTAATTGGCTTTATGCCAAAAGGAGGCTTTTATGCCTTAAATTATTGGATGTGTGCTTGGTGTTGCTTTTAAATGCTTGGTTTACTGTTTGACAAGTTGCGATTATCTTTTAACTGTACCTTTAATATTGAATTGCATCCATATCTCATAAACACTCCCGGATTCCATTCTGAAATCCAGTTTTGCAGGCGTTGTAGATATCCATTGCTGATCATCGTGTGGTTGTACCCTCGCTTAAGGTAGCATGTTGGGAAGGCTGGACGAGTTTTGGCGAAATTTTGTTGATAGGGATGTAGTTGCAGCCTATGTTAATATCTGTATAGTTTAACGTTTTCTTAAGACTTTCACTGTGTTTGTAAGAATGTTATGTTTTGCGTTATCAATAAAATGACTTTTGATTAACGTAATTGCTAGAACTTGAATGGTAGGATTGGATTGGTGGTTGATGTGTCGGTTTAGGCTCATTTGAGTGCTGGGCGGAGTGGGGTGCGACATTTTTACAGTTGAAATTTAAAGTGTAGGTGATAAATTCTTATATTAGAATCAGAAATTTGTAAAAGTGATTAAATGATACGTGCAGAATAAATTTTGCAAAATATTTTGTGTGAAAGGATAATCCAAATTTAAAAAATTCCTCCAAATGTAATTTTTATACTTATGCATTCTCCGGTTCATTTTGCAAAATGCAATTTTTGTAAAGTTTTTTTAATTGGGTCTTCGACACCCATAATTGAAAATTGCACTAGACATAATCTAAAAATAAGACTCTTGCATCTCACTAAGAGGTTAGAAATTCGAGTTTCCCCACCTGCTTGTGGGTATTCTTTCCTTAGAAGATTTTTCTTTTCTTTCTTTGTTTCTATCCTATAATGGCTATATTTTTTGTATTGGTTGAGTTGTTGGGCTTGGTATCTCGTGGACTCTCACAATTGATGTAATATCCAGATCTGTGCTTTGTACTTCATATCTGATGTAAAATAATCTCTTCTATTGATCGACAAAAACAAAACAAAACCCCTCCCTTATTGTAAGCTTAAATTAACTGTATTCATTTACAATGTCAGGGCCAATAAGAGGTGCAATATTTCTTTTGTATAATTTTGTAAAATCAAAGTTGGGCCCCACAATATGCTTGACCTCGGTCTTGAATCTTTTTTGGCTATGAAATGTCCTTTGGAACCTTATTGTGTCAAGCGGGCTGCCTAGACCCCTATTTATTAAACTTTTGTTTCAATCCATGGTACTTTAAAAAGAGTGGTTGCCTTTTCCACCCCGTATGTTTGGACGTAAAATATTTTTCAGTAGTATGTTTACTTTTTTTTCGGTGTTTGATTGTGTAAAAAATTAAAAAAATATTTTACATGTAAAATATTTTCCATCAATTGGATGAAATGGCTTACCCTTAAATCTTCTGTAATTCATTTTCCGAAATCAACCCGCTGTATTCTACTGCAATTCTCACTGCTCAGTTTCCTCGATCGTTAGTCCTAACCCACGTTCAATTCCAATATTCTCAGATCTTTCTATTGTTTAAACCCCCCTCTCTACACTATTTTGTTGATTTATGAATATATTTTCAAGTGCCAACCAAACACCGAAAAATAAAAATTTGTAGTCTGCTTTTTGAAAAAACATTTTACATCGAAACAAACGGAGCCTTCATGCGTTGCTTGTTACGATCAGATTTCTAGAGAATGTTTTCGACCCGAAACAACAAAGCATTATAAAGAGAGGAATGTTCAAAACGACTTGAAGATTCTTCCACAGAAGTAGGACTGTAAACGAACCGAAACGAGCCGAACCCTGTTAAGTTCGGCTTGGGTTCGTTAAGGTATGAGTTCGGCTCGGGTTCGGCTCGATTTCGATTCGAGCCTGAACAACTTGGCTCAAGTTCGGCTCGTTAAAATTTTTCAAAGCTCAGGTTCGGCTCGGTTGGATTCGTTAAGATACTAATTTGGCTCGAGTTCGGCTCGGGTTCGATTCGAACTTGAACATCTTAGCTCGAATTTGGCTCGTTAAACTCAAATAAATCGAGCCAAGTCGAATCTAAGCTCGAATTGAGCTCGTCAAGACTCAGGTTTGATTCGGCTCGGCTCATTAAACTTAAGCAAATCCAAACTCTCTCATTGATCGTATAGAATTTGGGAGAAAAATAAGTATTGACTTATATATATAACCTTAAAATTTTTTACATTTACAAATAGACCCCTATTGAATTATTAATTAAATTTAAGTATAGGTTCGCGAACCTAACGGAGCCGACTACCGTTAGGCTCAGGTTCGGCTCATTTAAGGAACGAGCCTAGAATTGAGGTTCAGGTTCAGTTCGTCTAGCAGACGAATCGAACTCGAACGAGCTCTTACCGAACCGAGTCTCGAACAGTTCGCGAATGGCTCAGATCATTTACAACCCTACACAGAAGCATTTTCATTTCCCTTTCAGCAGGGGAAACCAAAGAGAGACGTCACAAGAATGGCACTTAGCTTCATCTATTTTGAAGAATCACTTTTGGGACCATTTCACCACATATTTATGAAGGAACTGCAATAGCAATGCCAGAGCCTGTGAAAAGCCTAACAGTGCAAGTCTTGCAACCTTTTGTTCATAAGCATATAAGCATGTGTAACAAGTCCATTTATCAGGGAACAAATAAGCTCGAAGAAAAACCACACAAACTAAACCAAGCACGCACCTGAATAGAACTAGACATTGCACATCTGAAGAGCTTTCTTATAACTAACTCATGTTTATAGGGCCTAATTTAAGTCCACCAAAAAAAACTGGAAAATAAAAACTAAAGGAAAAAAGGAGGGGGAAATGATAAAGCTGATACGGCAGCTTACTCGTCTATTACACAAGATGACGGGTCAGCATTTTGGCCAAATATATTAGGAATCTCCTCCCATTTCCCTCTCTCTCTAGCTTCCCAGTATCCACCATTGTAACGGTAACAGCCGTCCTCTTTGTCCCTATGGAACCATCTCGGTTGCCAGCCTCTTTCCTGCAGCTTCCTTGCCTGCGGCACAAATTGCATAAAGCACAGTCAGTATTCTTCTACCGCAAAAAAAAACAATATTTGAAAAGGATAAGTGGGGGTTTTCACAAATCATAAACAGTTTGTTAAATGCACAGGAGGAAAAGCTCAATACATAGATTAGCAGCCTGAAAACAGTATGATGTTTGAGCCAGAAGGTTCACCACAGCTGGGTTTCATAGAAGAGGGAAGACAACTATTATATCCAGGTTCACTTTTTTGGTTATCTTCTCTGTCACTCTTTGCTTCGTAACTAGTAGTAAAAAAACATAAACTACCACAATATGCTTTCCCAGAAAAAGGTTCAAGAATACCTGTCTCTGTAATTGTTCAAGTCTGAGCTTCTCTGTATTTGCCATCTCATATTCCCCGTTCTCTAAATGCCGTTGATCTGGCCTCAGCCTTGAGTCAGTTGGTGGCAGCTTCTCCATTAATCCATGGGTCAATTCATTTAACGATATTGCAAAGGGTGTCAGGTTGTATCTTGTCTTAGTAACAGATTTGTCTCGTTCCCACAGCAACACAGCTTCAGTCATTGGATCATAACCCTTTGGCTTTGTTGTTGGATCTCCAAGAACATAGTACATTGCTTCGTCCCACTTTCCGACCAACATTGCTACCTTCTCCCCAGTTTGATTATCATGCACAAATCCATGAACCTGCAATCATATAACAATTTATTGTCTGAAATTATTTTATTCCAGTTCCTTTCAGTATAGCCCATTCATGGAGTAGCTACTTAATTACCACCACACTTGAGTCTTGAGCTCTGATCACGGTGACCATCTCGCCAAGAACACTTTATTGATGGAGACACTCAGCATTTTAGGAACAAATGATAGAGTATTCTTATATCAAGTACGAGATACAGAGTATTCAATTCTTATGCACACAAAGGAAAGGGCATTAACCCTGCTATCAGGGGAAGTTGGTATTTTTTTTGAACGGCAAATTTTTTTTTGAACAGCGTGGAAGTTGGTCTTTAACATCTAAGGTAGTGGCAAACATGAAAATAAATATAAAAAAACTCCAGGTCACCAAGTAGAGCTGGTCAGTTTAAACAACTTTGTCGTTGACATATAAGGTGTTGAGCAAAAGCCTAACAAAGTGGATTTTTGCTGTTTTGTTCATTTACACCTAAAGGAATTACCTGGTGCGGGTTTCGGTCTATGATGGACTGCTCCTTAAATTTAAGCTTGCAAGAGTAGCTGCCACTGCCCTTGATGCGCATGGTGCCATAGTGGTCACAGTATATTTTTCCAAGTATAATATTGTATATAGATGTAGTGACCTTGCTCCACTGAAATGTTTCACCATCTTCAAACTGCAGAGTGAGGACCCCTACAGGATCAAGCTGAATGGATCGCCCCCAGAACTTCCCTTTGAGGTTGGAGTCTGCCCAGAATTTCCAGCCTCTTCCCTCACAGTGACAAGCAACGACCATTGGGTGGTGACTCACCTGATAAACAACGCTTCTTGAAGATAAATTGTGGACGGCAATAAGTGTGGCTCACTTACTTTCAATGACCCAAAAAAGTGGTGACTATTATTTTCTTTTCTCCATTGAGCTATGTAGGAAAATGATTCATGTAGCCGACCCCAAGTGATTGGGACTTAAGGCTCGGTTTGGTATTGTTCCACGTGAAAGGTATGGAGTAAATAAGTACATTAAAGTCTGCCTGAAAAGTGAAAAGCAAAAACTACCTTCTCAGAGAAGAACCGCAAACCCTTATCCGGGTAGTCGGCCTCATAAGTCTCCCCTAGGAGAGGATTGAAAGGTTTGCACTGGCGACCTTCTGTCGATGCATAACCAGAAACAGCAAAAGCTGCGATGTTTAAAATTCTCATCAATTCGTTCTCCTGCAGCACGTAGATTCATTAGTTCTAGTCAGAAAAATTCAAATGCCAAACGAAGATCAAAGCCCTTATGGGGTTGAAAGAGCCAAAACAAATAGGACTCTCACAAATGAAGTGTAAACAGGAAAGGATAAAAGTTCCAAGACCCCTAGCACCATGAAACCAATAAAGACTTTGCAGAAATCATGACTCCTTGTATACATTCAGGAAGACGAACTTCCAAAATCTCAAAACATAGTGCACACGCTGTGGGGAGGTAAAAGTTCGGTACAATGTTCCAGAAACAATTCAGAAATTACCAACAAAATCATTAGGCTTTGAAAGCAGCAAAACCAAGATTAGGCAGTGACGTAACAATTTCTAAGAGACTTGATACACAAGCTTACAGATAGCCTAGATGAAACAGCGAAGTAACAACCAGCTACATAAACTACCTGGATTATAAAAGTATATAGCAGATCATGCTTTAAGAAAGTGCTTTGCCACAAAAGAAAGCACAGCTGAAGACCTGACCTGCTTTCCCCATTCCAATGCCCGATCAACCAAGTACGAGTACTCCAGATCTTCAAAGCATTTCTGCAATGAAGATAGTGGCTCATTAAAGTAAACAGGGAGGCAAACACCAGAAAGATCCTTTCCGATATTGTCCTTGATTATGGACCACAACCCAAGTGGCTTCTCTTTCTCCTTTGGTTCAGGCAAACTGTCCCTTCTTTTGACATATGGATATTCGATGGGCTTTATCTCCATTGTAACATCTCGTAAACGACCAGAATAGAATGAATCTTTATCAAATATCAAAGAACTACAATTACTTCCCATGTTCTCTCTGCTCCGGTAGGAAGCACATCTTAAAGAATCCGAGGATAAAACTTCATTTGTATCAAAATATATTCCACCCTCTTCATCTGTTTCAACATCCACTCCATCTCGACTTTCATTATCCGCATCAGAGTCACTTGCACTGCCCTCTGACATGATGGAATAGAAATCTGAACAATGGAAGGACAATAAGAAACCAGAAGATTCTCATTTCCCAAAAGTAAAAACTGGAAGTATCACTATTCATATGGGGAAAGATATCTAAAGAAGAGGGAATGTCTCCTCACCAATCTCACTTACTTTCCTCCAGATATTAGCATTTAATGGAGAACTCCTTAGTCAGAAGTCAGAACTACAGACTCATGAATTGAATACAGGCATTGGAGTTTATTAGAATGCCACTTGAGGTCATGAAATTGTGATCCATAATGTAACCACATGGTATGAAGCTTCATTCAATTTAAGCTTCATGTCAACGGCCCCCTTTACTGGTGCTGTGACTTTATCTAAAGCGCTTTTAGAATGAGGCTAAGTTTGGATGAATGTTATCTCACATTATGATGTTACCTATGTCATAGTTGTCAAGGGTGAAAGGCGAACCGAGGCTCAAAGTTCTGTTGGGCCTGAGGTGAGGGGGGTAAGGCTAGGCGCACGCCTTTTTGAAGAGACGCGCACCTATGCGAAAAAATATCAGTTCCTGAAAATAACTGTGTTATGAGCGCTTTTTTTTTATTAAAAAAGCTCGCTTTAAATCGATTTGAAAGAAGCTCGCTTGGGGTCAGCAAGGTGCTGGGCGCGCCTTCAACAACTATGCGGCTGTACCATCTTTAGGTGGAATAAAATTTCCAGACTTATTGGTCATCTCATTCCCACACTGCCGTAGGATTCTCACATTGCCTTAAAAATGTTGACGATCTAGGAATAAGTTAGAGAGATGGACTGGACCCTAAACATTTGAATCTGTAACATGTTCCTAGCTTATCAAAACACTTGATTGGCATTGACAAGTGATTCTAATTACACCATGTGATTCCAGGGGATGGGAATTCCCATCCATCCCTTGGATTTTCTGCCTCCCAAACATAGGTTGAGCATAATGCAGAAAGGTTACTGCAATATGAGGTATGGTGCTGCTTGGTTGCACACTTCTAGAAGGCTTTCACCTTCTTTTTTCTACCAAAGAATCTCATTCCTGTTCCAGCAGAAAGAACTTGTGGCAGCAAACATCTAAAAGTCTAGTGGGTTACAAATACACCAAAACACTTCTCGAATCACCTAAAACGACTTTAAAGCTCTTTCAACCTTAAGACACCACAGCAGCAAGCAGGGCGTAAGACAATGGATGGTAAAAAAGCAGCATGTCGTAAAGGTTCTCCAAATTCAGTTTTACAACAATAAAGGGCAGCAAATAGTTTTTCATACAAAATAACATGCCGAAAGTGGTTTTTTAAAGTTAAATCTCTTAACACAGAACTAAGCAAATTAGGTTCCTAGAGTAATTGATTTTTCTAGTCAGTTGCATTCATTGTTATTCTCATAATCCTACTTCACCAAGAAATTTGTGTAATACACAAACCTTTGAGAAGATATTATCCAGGTTGGTCGGTAAAAAGTCTGCTTGACAGATAAAATAACAATAAAAATCGAAAAGCTGAACTAACCACTAAGTCTTCTATTCCCTTCTGCACAAAACGACTTGCGTTCCTTTGTTTCATCCACTACAGTTGTTTCCAGCTCAATTTTCTCTGTCTGCAAATAAAGGTTCAAGGAAAATGGGAGAACGAGAACCTAATCCTTGACTTTGTTTTCAATGCACTGACATTATATAAAGGGAAAGCCATACAAAGAATAAATAGCAGATGGAATGTACGAGGAATTGAAAGAGGTCGAATATAAATAATGGAAAAGAAACTAAGTTTAATCAATTCACATCTGGGAGTCATAAATAGCAAGTAGCTACTCTTTGAAATTAAATAACTGGCACAGCTTGCAGAATGCAAGAAGTTGACAACTTCTCAATCTGTCATTACTTCAACTACCTGGGGAAGTTCTCAATCTCTCATTACTTCAACTACCTGGGGAAGTTTTGGAGGCGCTAGAAACACCATGAAACTACTATTTTGATTTGAAATAACACAAGGACTTACAGCGAGAAGTTAAGTGGCAACATTACTCTTATTTCTTAGACTTTATTTTGTTCTTCTGAAGTCTAGACATCCCAGACACATACATGCAGGTGAGTGAAAAACTACTTCTGGGACCAAGTTATGTTTAGCGCTTTCTTTACATGAAATGCAAACACCTTTATTAGTGTGCAAGGCTCACATGTCAAAAGAAAACACCAGCAGGAAGTATGATGACTCCAGAGAAAATCGCAAGCAATGAAAAGTTTGCCTGGGTTGGTTGGTGGGCATTAGGAACGAACTTAGCTTCATAACAATATTCAATGTTATACTCGTTTGCATTCATCTAAGCTTGCTTTTGTCAAAATATTCAAGTGTGGAGAAGTAGAGACAACTACCTCTAACTGCCTTAATGTGTCCAGTAACATAATGTGTTTAAGTTGAAGAGATTTCAATTGATTTTGCAACTCAGATAGTTCACATAGCATAATAGATTCGCAGTCTTTTATGACCACTTCACTAATGCCTTCTTGCGATAATCGTAATCGCAGCTTCTCAGTTGAGACTACAATGTCTTCAGAAGATGCAAAATCACTGCTTGTCAAAACTCTAGGGAATTGATCTTTCGCAGCTAGCAAAGCCTCAATCCATGAAGCCCTATCCTCTCTAGATAGACAACGAAGGTGAAGAGTTTTTGTCCCGCTGAATATGGACAGCCTTTTGTCATCTGACTTGCTAGCCCGAATAGAAGAAACCTGTAAAACAAATCAAATAGTTGTATGATACCTCCGATAAGAGACAATGCATAATTGAAGTTCCATAAGAATGGATTCTCAAACAACCATATCAAATTACAACAGCTCGTTGACATGGGTATGAAACATCACAAAAGATGTTCTTGATTTGAGAATTACATCAGCAGCTCAAGGGAGACAACAGAAAAAACCCATAAATTCTTTGGAAAGTTTGAATAAATAAGGAATGTATTAAAGAAATGAAATGCAATCTCAAGGTAACTTAGAGAGGTTAAACCGTTGGAGCACAGCACTTTTCTCGATGAGACAGAACACTAGGCAAGATGATATATAACCTGAAGAAATTACACCATTCGATGAAGCTCCACCTTTTATTCAAATTATATACTTCCTCTAAAAAATTATCAGTGCAGGTTCAATACTGACATAAAGCTCGCCTTCTTCAATAAGTCGGTCAGTTATTCCCTCATTGTTGCTCAGGGCATTCCCTCTTCATGAAGTCGGTATTTTTGGTTAATTAGTATATATCTTTGTTCAATATTTACAAACATATTATCGATCACCATCCAAAAACCCTCCAATATTAAACTACTTGCATATCTAGCTACACAAGTCCAACCCTTCCCAGACCTAACGGCACCCTTGTGCACTTAGTACCCATTCTATATATTTCTAGTCTATATAGAAAGAGAGAGAATCCAAAAAGACAAAAGAGGAACAGAGTAAAGAGAGCATATCGGCTCAGATGCCATGGAACCCACTGAACCATTCAATCTCTCTTCAGTAGAAAATAAAATAAAATGAATAACATTACACTGTTGTCGCAATAAATCAGCAAAGGAAACACAAACTCAAAATCAAGTGACATGTTTGAAACAATAAACTGTCGTACTTAATAGCATGGTTGTTAAAAAGCTACGATACGGGATACATATCCTATGATTTGTACCTATCTTCTTCCAAAACCTTTGTATGAAATTCCTACAATACAACAATGTATCCTACAAAATATTTGTGTGTTCCGATTTGGTACGTATCCTATGATTACTTATTGAAAAAAAAGTCACACCATAATTTACAAAGTGAAACCCCAAGTTCCAAAGCATTTGATCCAATTATGGCGGCATCCAAACCATTTAAAGCAAACCAAAGCGCAATCCATTAGAGCTCCAATAGACCAAAGAATATAAAGCGATCATGTTTTGCATGAATTAGACAAGGGATCTTCTTCTCTTCCCTTGACAAAGACACCAGAATGCCTAAATAGACGAGTGCAATTTTGTTCACCCTCCTTAAAAGAGGGTAAACATCACCCTCCTTCTTATTGGTTGAAATGGTGTGGATCCACCACAAAGTGATGTCATGCTTATCATGCAATACACTTTTTGGTAAGCATGACATCACTTTATGGTGGGATCTACAAATTCTACACAATTTCAACCAATAGGAAGGAGGGTAATGTTCACCCTCTTAAGTGGAGGGTGAACAAAACTCAACTCTAAATAGACACTACTTGGGAGACTTGAACTTTTACATCCTAAAAAACTTATTTTCCAGTATATGGAACACTTATTTTTCATAAATACAGTAGATTCCTAGATTGTAATTAAGTATAACTGACTTTTCGTATATTAGCTTTCGTTATTGCATTCGCATCCGACACGATTCATAAATGAAAAAAAAACAAAAAACAAAAAAAAAACATTACACGATATGTACTCAATAGCATGGCTGTTAAAAAGCTACGATACTGGATATTGGATACGTATCCTATGATTCTCCTTCCAAAAACTACAAGTATCACATCCTTCTTGCGCATCCCGATTTGTTCTGATTTGATACGTATCCTACGATTACTTACTTACTTATTGGGGGAAAAATTCGTAAATGAAAAAAAAAAAAAAACGATGCACCGTACGTATCCATATCC
This sequence comes from Rhododendron ovatum, assembly GCA_019656835.1. Lineage (NCBI taxonomy): Eukaryota > Viridiplantae > Streptophyta > Magnoliopsida > Ericales > Ericaceae > Rhododendron > Rhododendron ovatum. The sequence continues at coordinate 18,635,352 of CM033797.1, read as the reverse complement.
AGATTTGGAAACACTACTCGGATAGCTGGAGTATTTAAGAACGAACCTTCAAATGTATCTCCCCAAACGGTTTCCAGTGCTTAATACAACTGCTCCCACTAGACTTCTTCAAGTACCTCAAAGACTCCTCCCCGATAACCTTCACTCCCTTCTCCCTCGCCGGACTCATCGCGATCTTATCCGGCCCGTGAACCTTGTAATACGAAAGCACCCCGTCTTCGAGCAGAAACCACCTGCACCTCCACCCCTTACCATAGTTCACCCACTTTAACAGAATCCCGGCCACACTCCCACTCACCTTGGACGAACTCCTCGGCTCGACCACGACAACATCCTCGACCTCGTGGTTCAACCCCAAGCTCTGTCCGTCCGAGTCGGCGCCGATCGACGACGCCTGCGTCGAGAAGCTCGGTTTCGGACCGGCTTTCGTGGCGGCGGTTTCGAGCCCTAGCTGACGCTGAGACTGTGAGTTTGCTAAGGAGGGGTCGATCCGGTCGCGGTCGACGGAGACCGGGGCAATGCAGCAGAGCGGGTTCATCTTGAAAATCGGTTCACTTCACACGAGTGAAATTACTGTCTCGAGCGGTTCGAACGCATAATCGGGTTGCGTTCGGGTCCGAAATGCAGACCGGTTGGCCGATGGAACGGCGTTTTGGGGAGTTGAGCTGGGGAGAGGACACGATCGGAGGGTGCGGTTGAGATTTGTCTGAAATGACATACGATCGGAGGCGATGCGTATAAAGTGTAGGTGGATCGGACGGGTGGTGGTGTTGAAGGAGTGGAGAGAGAGAGAGAGAGAGAGAGAGAGAGAGAGAATTATGGCAGCAGTTGACGGCAATTAAGGTTGGGGAGGAGAGAGAGGCGTAATGTGGTGAGGAAGGAGAGCAGATCCATTTAATTCATTCATTCATTCATTGGTTCAGTAATTATAATTCATGCTATCAGTATCTATACAGTGCAGCTACCCGCAGCTACGAGGCGTAGACCGGAGAGAGAGAGAGAGAGAGAGAGAGTTAGTAAAACAAAAGGTGAAGTTGCCTTGTAGATCTTCACATCAAACTTCCGATTAAGGTTTTGTAGTACTGTAAAAAAAAAATAAAAAATTGTGTGTCTTTTTCTTTGGTTTTCTTGGTTTTAGCGTGGTTTTACGTCCATTCTCGGCATTTTTGTCGTCTTTCTGTAAATAGATAGAGTATGATCTAGGGTTAGTTTGGGGGGAAAACAAATTCGTCTTTATTCAATTACTCCGTATTAATTCACCTCTACAATTGGAATCGAAAACTTAAAAAATTGTGATCAAATTCAAAAAATAAAAATATAGACAAAAATAGCTAAAAAGACAGTATTTTACTATTTTTTTTGCCTCTTTATCTTTATTCAAAAAAATTATGAGTTCCGATCATCATTTTTCCTTTTTCAATTTTTCTTGTCGAAATGAATCAATAATTCATAAAAGTTTAACGCAAAACTAATAAACGTAAAAAAATATATATATAGACAAAAAAGAAGAAGACAAAGCTATAAGTGGCTTATTTTTGCCAAACCAGCTCCTAAATTGATTAGTTTTAAAATTTTCATACAAAAATTAAGTTGAGAGTACCTTTATTAGATGGGTCTTGCTAATTTTCGCCTGATAGTGATAGATATTATGCAAATTATTTTAAATGTGTTGGGATTTCAATACATATCTTACAGGTACTACTACAATTTGACAAATATCAATACATTTTTTAATATTGATGCATATTTTACCTATTATTCATCACGATTTGTTGTAGAAATAAATGATGAGTATTGATTTTTATGTGCATTTACTATATTATCCCTTGAAATATGAAAAGTAAACTAAGGAAAATAAGAGGATAATTTTCATGAGAATAAAAAAAAATGTGAATAGTAAAAGGGAGTGCGAAAATCAATTCCCTAAATGATTTTAGATTTTCTATCAAGCCTTATGAACAAGTGTTCCATCAAACAAAAAACTTATGAACAAGTGAGAGGGGTGTAAAAAAATCCATGAATTTTTTTTGATCATTATTATTTATGTTTCCGTTGGATCTTTATAGCCTTAACTTTATCTAAATAGGTTTACCCAAAAAACAAACCTTGATCTAAATAGAATTGCAAATAAAAATTGTACATATCTATATGCGTGCGTGAAAATAAAATCAAAAATTTCAGGGTTCAATCGGTTATAATTTGTTTGAAAAAAAAAAAACAAATTAGGTTCAATCTTGTGTATCTGAAAGAGGCACCGGATCCCCTGTCCTAGTTTGTCTGTCCCACTCCCTTGTCCCAGTACTCTCCTTGCACCACGTATTCACTTCTTCCTCCCCTCTAACACCCAGTTAAACTCCAGCTACTCCCTTTCACAATTTAAGTGTAATTATTAAACAATTTTTTTATAAAATTTGGTTTTTGGTAAAAGATTAAGTGTTCCAAATTTTAATCTGTTTGATCGGATGGAAAGATTTTAGTTTTCTAATTATTTTATTCTAAATGGTCATAATTAAGTTTTGACTCTAAGGCTCTCGTTAATTAACCCTAAGAGATATTTGATTCTACGACTTTCTTAGGGCTAATCAACGAGAGCCCTAGAGTCAAAATTTAATTATGACCATTAAGGATAAAATGATTAGAAAACTAAAATCTTTTCACTATTTGAAACGGATTGAAATTTGGAACACTTAATTTTTTAATCATATTTTTTAATATATAAACTGTCTAAAGAGATTAAAAAATAAGTGTTTCAAATTTCAATCCGTTTGAACTGGTGGAAAGATTTTAATTTTTTGATTATTTTTATCATAAATGGACATAATTAAATTTTAACTCTAGGGCTTTCGTTCATTAGCCCTAAGCAAGTCGTAAAATCAAATATCTCTTAAGGCTAATCAACGAGAGCCCTAGAGTCAAAACTTAATTATGACCATTTAGGATAAAATGATCAGAAAACTAAAATATTTCCACCCGATCAAACAGATTGAAATTTGGAATACTTAATTTTTTACCAAAAATTGAATTTTATAAAAAAAAATTGTTTAATAATTACACCTAAATTGTGAAAGGGACTAGTTGGAGTTTAACCGGGTGTTAGAGGGGAGGAAGAAGTGAATATGTGGCGCAAGGAGAGTGGGACAGGCAAACTAGGACAGGGGATTCGGTACCCCTGAAAGACTGATCTGATCGAACCAAGCCGATTCCATATACTGTAAGAACTGAATATACCAATGTATCCTACGTAGAAGTTGGTTATAATTTGTTTCGAGTGGTTTTGGTTTGAGGCCCAAAACATGAGTGTTGGGCTGAAGTCCATTTTTAATACCAAATTGAGTAACATGACATATTATAAGAGTTTTTGCTATACTAAGAACATAAATATTTTTTCGTAAAGTATAAAGGACATTTTGCAGTAAAAAAAAAACCCTCCCAAGGTTGACCGGCATTGAAAGTGCCTGAAACCCTTGAGTACCCTATAAAATTGTATAAAACCTTAAGGTACCTTATATATGAAAGTGTCTAAGACCCTAAGGTATCCTATGAAAGTGCCTAAATCGCTAAAATCTTATAATAGGAAAGTGCACCCTCAAATCCTATGATAAGTGCCTAAAACCTTATAATGTCCTATGAAAATGCAACAAGATCGAAAAACACCATAATATATATATATATATATATATATATATATATATATATATATTGTGTTAACCAAACAAGACCCTTGTCTCATTTAAGACAATTTAAATGAAAAGACATATTTTGTATTAGCCAAACAAAGCCCTTGTCTCATTAACGGCAATTTTATCTTTTCACGAACTCTAGACTCTAAAATATTTTTATTAATAGACTCTACACATTACAGAAACTTAAACCGGACTAAAGCTCCTATAAGATTGTTTCATTTAGACTTTTAGACTAATATGTTGTATTTTTTAAATGGGCCAATATATATTTCTTATATTTTTTTATGTGCCAAATCTTTTTGAGCCCAACGCTAAAAACTCGAATTTCCCTATCCCACCGAACTGCCACTAATTGGCTTTGGTCCCCCAATAGACCGGTTGGGATCGTTCATGCACATTTCCTACCCAAACCAATCGATTTGGTCTCAACTTGCCTCAAGACCCGACTTAACCGAATCGAACGGAACCGATTCCACTCTTATCACAAAATAAAGATAAAGAGATAGAAGCAATCTTTTGAATCCTAACTTTTCCTAATGTTAATATAGTAATTATCTTTTTTGGTCAATTAGGAAATATGGTTGAGTGGACTAAAGCAACGGATTGTTAGTTGAACAAAATGAGCCTGAATTAATGAGACAAAATTAGATGCTTCCTAAATGTTCTTATCAATATTGGATTGACCTAATTCTTTAAAATGCTCCTAAACAAAATAAATGGCTCCAATTATTTTGTAGTATTCGATATGAGTCTTGTAACGATCTTGATTTTCGGTAAATAAAAATTTCGTTAAATATTTGAATTTTATTTTTAATTACTTGTTTTTACTTTTAAAAATTTCTTTTTAACTTTAACAATCCGTCATAATTAGATTTAAGTCCTTAAAAATCATAATTCTTGGCTAGAAATCCTACTTGACAAGTAAGGTTAGTATCCAACCGATTAGTTGGAGGAACCGGACCACCAATTCACCTGGTTACATTACCCTAATCCTAATTGGACCTTTTAGACCATTTTTGAACCTTATGAACCCCTCCAAACCCTATAGGATCATTAGACCATAGGAGTAATCATTTTTACCCCCATGACAAGTCATTTCAAACCCTAATTATTACCAATATTCCTTTACCCCTTAGTCCATAATTGTTAGGGAAATTTTTGTCCCTTGATTAATAGACTTTTGACTTGCCAATAAGCATGACAAGACAAGTCATACATAGAATCTCATCATTTTGCTTCCAAAGGAAGCAAGGCTAGCTTTGCCATGCATACACACCTATGTCCTAGCCTTAAGCTTAACTATCTTAGGTTTTACTTTCCTAGATGAATATATACATGTACTTATATATATATATACCTATATATGTCTATACATAGAATAAGAGAGAGAGAGAGAGGCTGAATGGGAAAGGGAGGTGGAGTGTGTGATTGTGTTTTGGACATTTACACAAGCAACCTTAATAGCCCTAAGCCTATTTACTACATGCCAACCCATTCTAGTCTTCCAAAGTACAAAGCTAGCCCATAATTATGTTATTTCTTACAAGCAATCTCATTATAGGATTTGACAAGCCTTAAAACCCTTCATGATAACCTAAATTTGGCCTAGAATGGAAATGACTAGTAAAGGAAGGCTAGGATTTTGGTTGAAGGTTTGAAATGACCACTCAATGGAGCAAATCCATGGGAGAAAGGAGAGCGGGGGTGGGGGGCGGCCATAGAGGAGGGAGGAGTAGCTCAAGTGTTGGCTATAAATAGCACCCCATGCCTTCCATTCAACTCACACCTTCACTCATTTGTTCTCACATCTCTCTAGAAACCATTTCCATTTTCCAGACAGCTTACTGCCCTTCACAAATCTTCATTTTTCTCCTGCTTAAAGTAGAACCAACTCCCTTCGGGAAAGTTTTAGAGCACTTTGAGACCTTCAAGTTAGACCCAAGAACCACCCCAATCGGTGAAGAAATGACAAAGATATTGGTATCCGAAGTTCAGTAAAAATCTCGGATTTCCATTTCCAGACAGCATACTGTCTCTTCCTTTATCACCATTTTTCTCATACCTAAAGTAGTCTCTAGGATCAACTTCCTTCACGAAAGTTGTAGAGCACTTCGAGAGTTTCAATTTTGACCCAAGAACGATCATATTCGGCCAAATATTGACCGAGTTACTGTCATCCAAAGTTTGGTCCAGATTTGCGAGTTTCACCACTCGTCGAAAACTTCCAACTAGCTTGCTCGGCCCCAACTAAGTTTCGGATCAAGGTAGATTAATCTTACTCACTATCTCTATGTATAATGTAGGATAATCTTAACTCCTATCTTTAAGTATACATAAACGTTCTCTTAGCCGTTAAACTCTAAATGTAAATGTATGATGCTTATATGTTGAGAAATGCATAAGAAACTTGAAAAGTATTTTTCCTAAAAAGATGAAAAGGAAGGGGAGTATGCTAAACATATCGACTTTATTTTTCGGAAAAGCATATATTGTTCCCAAAAAGGAAGAAAGAATGATTTTCAAAAGTCAAGACTTTATCGTTCGATTAGAAGTATTCGTGTTTGATATTTGAGATGGTTGTGAGCATAATTATTAATATAGAATTGGATGATCTTGCTAGTTTATTTTCAAGATTTAAAAAGTCCTACCGCGGAGTCTATGCATGAAAATGAGACACGAAAATCGAGAAAGTAGAAAAATGACACCTAGGGTGAGGTTAATAAAAAAGGCGTGTTTTTGAAAATGGTAAAATATTTTGAAAACTGCAATGTGGCCGGACGTGGTAGTCCATTGTGTGGTGTGAGTTTTGTGTGTGTTCCAATGGAAATCCGGAATAGCGGAACCATTGTGAGGTTGTGTGCGTTCCCATGGGAACCCAGACCGGCGGAACCATGGTGAGGTATGGCTTGGTAATCCGCGGAGAGGAGCCAATGCACATTGTGTGCCAATGGGAACCCAGTGCGGCGGAACCATTATGAAGATACTCGGGAGACCGGAACGGCGGAATCGAGGTTGGGTGTGTTAAAAACTGATTTTCGAAATAACGAATTGGTTATGAAATGTGAAAAATGGAGGCACGGTTTACGAGATGTCGCGTAGGAAAAACTCAGAAAATCACGGACACCAACGATAGGTTGAATAGCGAATGTGGATGTGTCATTATTATTCATTTATGCATGAGTCATGTGACAATCATGAGTTTGTGTGCTATATCTATAACCTTTTATTGTTTGTAAGTTATGGGTTAGCGGGTATAGGATTATTCTGCTGAGCTTTTTGTAGCTCATGGTGTTACCTTTGGTGACCCTGACATATTATATCGGTGGTGACGCTGATATAATGTGTCAGACCTTGTAGATGACCAAGATGAACAATACACCTTGGAGGCCTTTGGAGCTGAAGAGCTGGCTAGAATGGAGGAGCAAGTGGAGCCGTAATTAGGAACCCTAGAACCCCCTTCATTTGTGTAAATATTGAACTCTTATGAGTATATTGTTGTAATAACGAGCCATACTCTATTTAGATTTTCAATGAAAATGTCTTCTTTAACGTACTCAAAATTGGGGGCATTACAAGTCTCAAAGCCATATGTATGTAGGGTATATACATAACATATCTACACATATTTTTTGCGTTGTGTGAATTTTAGAGTGGACAAAAAGTTCTATTCCAAATTCGCTTATTACCCATATCTTCAATTATTACTGTCATTTCTCTCTCCATTCATTATTCTTATTTTTAATCATTATTTTTGTTCTATCTCTATCTTTCTTCACTCATTACCCATATTTCCAATTATAACCCTAATTTTTCTCTTTACTCATGACCCAAAAAACCAATTCCCAGATTTTTTTCAAACAAAAGTGTTACACACACAACGGTTGTGTAGAACACAGCATACAACCAATCTCTAGCCATCCATTGCTGTAATAAATGGTCAAGATTCATTCAAACTCTTTTCCATAAAAGTTAGACTTTTTATTGAAAGAGTTTGTTTAAAATCTTGACCATCCAAATACATCTGAATCGTCAGAATTACGCACACAACCAATACAACGGTTGTACAAGTAGCATTTTTATTTTTCAAAACATCAATTGAACAAAAAAAACTTACAAACCCTTTCTACCCAAAAAAAAGTCTTACAAACTCACTCACGAATAGGGGTGGGTTCTATACACTACAGGGATGTGTGGTGGATTCCATTCCTATTCTGAGTTATAAAGTGTGGACCCAAATCTATTCTGAGTATGAATTTGTATATATTTGTGTGTTTGAGTGTGATTTTACTGGTATAATTTTTGCGTGTTTATGTGTGGTTTTAGAATTGGGAAAAATTTAAAATACCCCCCAACTTTTACATCAAAATTTAATTGGACTCCTAACCTTTTAAAAATTTCAATTTTACTCCCAATGTTATCTTCCGTTAATCAAATTGCCCCCTTCCGTTCAAATAACTAGCAGATTCCGTTGAAGGCTCCGTTAAATATCGTCCCAATCGAATTTTGATGATCTGAGCAGTTCAATGTGTTCAAAACGTGATTTTAAGAGTACCATTTAGAAATCATCAAAAAAAAAGACCGGGAAGGGCTTCATTTGAATAGTTTTTTATTGAATAATTCAATAAAAAACTATTCAGATGAAGCCTTTCAAGGTCATTTTTTTTTGTTGATTTTTCGCGAGTACTCTTAAAATCACGTTCTAATCACATTGACCGGCTCAGATCATTGAAATTCGATAAAAAAAGAGGAGGTGCAGACCAAAGCAAAATCCGGACGTTTGAACTTGAACAAAATCCGGATCGATCCGCACCTTCCCTTATCCAATCGAACTTCGATGATCCAAGCCACTCAAGTTAAATAAAAAGCTATTCAGATGAAACTCTTCCCGTTCATTTTTTTGACTGATTTCTTGCGAGTAACTTTAAAATCACGTTTTGAACACATTGAATGGCTTGGATCATCAAAATTCGATCGGGGCGGTATTTAACGGAGTTTTTAACGAAATCTGTTAGTCATTCGGACAGAAGGGGGCATTTTGATTAACGGAATATAACGTTGGGAGTAAAATTGAAGTATTTGAAAGATTGGGAGTTTAATTGAATTTTGGAGTAAATGTTGGGGGTATTTTGAAATTTTCCCTTTAGAATTTTTGCGGCACAAAACCTGTACGCAAAGTTCGTACCGAGTCGAGTTGGACGTTTTACCATCCAGCGTGCTGCAAATTAATCAAGCGGTCCAAAATCACCGTCACATATAAAAATCACGACGCCGCACCCAACGAAACTGACACAAAAGACTGGACCGGTCGAGTACTCGATTGGAGTAGCAACGGGAGAGAGAGAGAGAGAGAGAGAGAGAGTCGTTGCATAGTCGTTGCCAAGGAAAGAATCCGATAGACACAGAAGAGAGAGAGAGAGAGAAGCACAGAATTCAATGATTACAATTCATCTGCCAGTCGATGAAATATGAAATGGATGGCGTAAAAAACCCCACCACCACCACCACCGCCGCCACCTTTCTCTTCTTCTTCGACCCACCATTTTGCTTCCAATCTACGCCGTCGTTTTCACTACCGCCCTCCGCCTACTCCCAACTACCATGATCACCCCCCTCCTTAAACCCCTCCTCGGATCTCACCCGCAGATCCACCTCCACTCTCTCTCTCCTCTCTCCCCTCTCTCCCCTCTCTCATATGGACCCTGCCACCTCTCGCCCCGCCGTCGTCATCGACAACGGCACCGGGTACTACTACTAACACCCACCACCTGTTCGATGCAATTCCCCAATCCAAATCTGATAGTATACTCCTCACTTGCGTACACACAACACCCACCACCTGTTTGATATAATTCCTCGAAGCAAGTTTTGCCCTAACTACATTTTTTCTCGACCGCAGGTATACTAAAATGGGATTCGCTGGTAACGTAGAGCCGTGTTTCGTGGTCCCCACCGTCGTCGCCGTCAACGATTCGTTCGTGAACCAACCCCGAAGCTCTTCCGCGAAGGGAAGCAACTGGCTGGCGCAGCACAGCGCTGGCGTCATGGCCGATCTCGATTTCTTCATAGGAGACGAGGGTTTGTCTAGATCCAAATCTAATAGTACGTATACCTTAACGCATCCGATTAGGAACGGTCAGGTAGATAATTGGGATGCCATGGAGAGGTTTTGGCAGCAGTGTATATTCAATTACTTGCGTTGCGATCCGGAGGATCATTATTTTCTTTTGACTGAGAGTCCGTTGACTCCGCCGGAGAGCCGGGAGTACACGGGTGAGATTATGTTTGAGACTTTCAATGTGCCGGGGCTTTACATCGCGGTGCAGCCGGTGCTTGCGCTTGCAGCTGGGTACACGACATCAAAGGTTGGTATTGAACCGTAAAGACTTACATTGTGATGTTTTCTTACATCCTTGAGGAAATAAGTTTTGTTGTTTATGAACGAAATAGTGGTTTAAAGTTAACAATTTGCCTGCAGCTCGCTTACAGTTTATTGTTTACTGCAATCCATTAGGAAACTACCAAGTCTCAAGAGTGAGAGTAGAATATTGATCTATGTTATTTGGATTCTTCTATAGTATGTAGTACCGGTGTACACTTGATGTTTGCTGAGGGGGATTTGAGATGTTAGATATATGTCTGACGCCTGTACTATGCAACAGTTTAGACACTTGTAATGTCTCATGTGAATGAGAAATAGAAGTTTTATAGTTTCCTTAATGCCGCTTAATTTTGTGACATTGGTTATTTGAAAGCAATCGACAATATATTATCGAACAGTATCTTGCGAAACACAATACAAATAAAGTGTTCAGTACACCTAAGTTACATATTGTAGTTACTTAATTGTTGCCTTTTTGACTCCTTGACTAAACAAATTGTCTGCATCTCACTTGTGAATTCTAGCGATCCATTAGGGGACACAGTTAGTATCTGCAATGTTCCAAATGATAGTGCAATCATTATGTAATGCCTTTTGGGGAGCCTGCGTTTGCATAAATGAAAAGATTAAGGCTAAGTTTCACTACGGGGCTAAAGGGGTTTATTTTCCTTTACAAAATACAAAGGGAAATAAGCCCTTTAGCTCCGTAGGGAAACTCGGCCTAAGTAATTTGATTGTTGCAGACTTTCAATATGCATGTTTTGTTGTTTGATAACGGATATCTGATTGTTATTGAAGTGTGCATTACATGAATTGTAAATCATGGATAAACTGCCGAAGTATTTGGTAGGATGTCAGAACAGATTTTTTTGATTTGCTGCTGTCTTTCAAGCTAATTAAAGATAGTAAATTTAAACAGAAGTCGTCAACATTATTCTGTGTCTTACGTTTGTATTGTAAATATTGGGATCGCTTTGGTTTGGAAACAGACCAAGTATAGGTGCAATGATGTTATTTCTTTGTCCCTTTCTGCATGTCTGGGTTAGGAGAAGATTCCGTTTACGTTGTTACTTTTTGTAGTGCGTGGACGAGAAGTTCTTGCTTTAATGTAAACCCAAGGCCCTGTGGTAGACAGGGGAGGGGGTCTTTAACATGAATTCTACTGATGAAAGAGCCAGACTTGTTATATTGGTATGGATTTGTTCGGGAAGGAAGGAGGTATCGCTTAAGCTTGGGCACGGAGCTTATCTTCATTACAGACCCACTGTTTTCTTAGTTTCCCTCACCTTTCTGTTATGAAGTTACAAGGAAAAAAGATGAGGGAAAAATAGGGCATTCTAATTGCGGGTGGTTTTGAAATAGGAGGAAAGCTTGAAATTGTGAATTTGCTTTAGTAAGTTCTGTGAATAGAACTTTAGACATTCGCCTTGCTGAGCCCTCTGCATCCGCCTTTACCTTTGTGCTAAATGACAGTATTTAGTGCCATGTATATTTTTGTTACTCCCTCTGTTCCTAAATGAGAGTCCATGTTACTATTTTGGACACTTCAAAAAATTGTTTATATCTTTCAATCTATAATGCTAAAAATATCCAATATGGATCTTGTTTAATAGATCTCAATTTGTTTTATTAGACAAAATTTTTAAAACCACAAAAAATATTATAAATTGAAAGATATAAACAAGATAAAAATAAAAGAAAAAAGTGAAAGTGGACTCTCATTTAGGAATGGAGGGAGTGATAAATAAAGATCCCATGAACCTGATGATCGATGCAAAAGCTGTTGTGTGGGTTGTAAACACGAATGAGTTTTGTAGTAATAGTTAATTTCCAGCAATGTAAACAACTTGCAGTAGTATTTCAAGATAGAAACTGTAAAGCTGTGTAACTTGTGATGTTATATGCATGAGGAAATGGTTGTCGTGTGTTTAAGTTGTCTCGAGGAGGACAAGTGGAATTCTTTCACAAGAGTATTTTCATCATGTAGGAGTAGAACAAGTTTAGGGTGGATATGTTTGGGCGAAACCAATGTTCTAAAAGTCGCTAGGAGCTAGTTAGCCAGTGGGGCACTGCCCAGCGCCTAGGCCGATTAATGGGGGTAATCGGCTCATAGAGATTAGTCATTTTTTTGCTATAAAATATTCTCCTTCCCCCCTCCTGAAGTTTTGAGTAAGTAGAACATAACATTATTTCAGTTTATTTCACAACAAACAGAGCCTACATACGCATGATTTCAGCTTATTTCAGTACAAACAGAGCCTACATAGATGTAGTTTTATTTTATAGCCTACATATAAACAGAGATTAGGTTTAGATTTAGACCGTTTATACTGTATAGTGTACATGTATATATAATACTAAAACTTCACTAAAACCCATACGTTATATTACCACAACATTTAACTCCTTAGATTTGCCAAATTACATATTTAACCCCCAATTAATCTCGCCTAGCTGCCTTATCCTGCCTTGCTGATTAGTCACTGACTAATCCCTCCTAGCGGTTGACTAATCACCCTGGCGCCTAATTCAATGCCTGGGCTCCTAGGCGCCTAGGCCAATTGTCCAAACACTGGGCAAAACACTTTTGGGTTGTGTATGCCTATCCCTATCTTGAGTGGTGCCATGTCAGCACCCATATTTTACATGTTAATCTCTATTGCTAAGTATATTGACTTCAGGTATCGATCCGTTGGATGAGTGGAAAATTGAGAAGAAAGAATGTAGCAGGGATTCCTAAGTAAAAGAATGTGGCTCTACTGAGTCCTTTAAATGTGAAGCCTAAACTCGAAAAGCGGGATATTGGATTACTTGATACTTTCCACAAAGAAAGCTATCAGACTGCCTCTTTCTCTTATCGGTGCCTTATCCGTAGCTACCCTCCCTAAACCTTAAAAAGCGGGGCTAAACAGATGAACCTACCGGCTAACTCAACGGATGAACCTACCGGCTACCTCTTTCTACGAGTGCCAGAGCTTGAGTACTGAAACTGAATTATTGACTTTCTTCGGTTCCTTCTTTGGTTTGGGTGCATGTTCTCTACTGATTCCTTTATTCATCATCTTCAATCCCTCCCAGCTAATGACAAAATCCAGGACCAAGGTTCGTTTAACGATACAAGAAGAATGAAACATTCCTATGATTAGCACAGGAAAGAAAGCAGCCAGGGGTGTTCCTTTCTGGTATGTTGGAGTGCATTTTTAGGGTAAATTGCGAAGGCAAGTGTGTTCTTTTCTTTCTGCCATTGACAACTGGGTGAGAGGAAATGGTTGTCGTGAACCGGTTTACTTTTCCCTCTCTTAATCTTCCCTCCTACCAAAATCGTGAATGAGAATGCTACATCGGCCCCGTGGGTGTTTGATAATGGGGCACCTTATCGCTTACTGTCAACACTTCTTCTTAATCATGTATGGAGGCAATGTTAGGTTAAAAAAAATATAAGGCGAGTACATTCCAAGTGACAATATTATCCTTGCTCCTTAAAATAACAAAATTATCCCATCATTCCTTCCAAAGTACTCCTCTCTCTCTCTCTCTCTCTCTCCTTGTCTCTAATTTCGTTTTCCTCTCTCTAGGAAGCACTGACATTCAATCTCCGCTAAGTTGTTGTGATCAACGTTTTCACTGATCTTTTGCTTTGTGCTCTATATCTTTTCTTGTTTGATCCTGTCTTCCTCTGGCTTGGCCTGTTGCATGCTCTGCTGAATGGCTGAACAGTGCTCTCTGGCGACGTCTTGCCCAGCTTGTTGTGTCTGTTACCAATTGTGGATCTGCACTCATTTCTCACTTCGCTCAGCACCCTCTCACACTCCAATCTATGATCTGCCCATCGCTGGTGATTTTCCCCTTCACAGTAGAGCCTACATTTAGCCTTTCTGAGGATAAATAGGTGTTTTCAGATTTCAACCCATGTTCTGTTGCTGTCAATGGATATAGTAACAAATCAGTGGAGTTATCCCATCTCGGACATTGTTATTTCCTTTTAATCATGCTGATTCCATACACCAGTATAACGTTAGACCCAAAAATGCTAACACACAACAACAAATACCAGAATAAAACCATAGAAAGTGGAATTCAAGACAGATTGATGACTGAAACACTTGCCAAAAGTTGAAAATCAAACTGTAGAATTTGTTATGCTAGAGTAAGACTACTCATTACTGTGACCTAAGATAGTCTGAACACCAGTTATGATGTTTTAATTTGTGTTTAGATGTAGTGTGGAGGTTGTATGCTGTTTCCAGTTTGCAAATCTGCTTGGAATTGGTGCTTTTGAGAATGGAAAACAAGGGATGTGAGAGGTGTTGGGTCGTGTGGGGAATGAAAAATGGGTGAAACTAAGGTGAAATGGAACCAGAGAAGTATGTCTCCTTCCCAGAAAGAGAAAATGTTTGCGGTAGGAGGGAGAGAGTTGAGAATTGTCAAGTTATTAAAGGAAGAGAGAATACTGGAATCTTTTTGAAATCATGTCGGGTTCCCACAGAAGCCAGGCATGAATTATGAACCTTGTTTTATTGTTCCTTGAATCCTTATTAAATACCCCATTCTGAATTAGGGTCATCTATGTTTTCAAATGACTCTTTCCATGCCCTGTGTTAGCAGGAGTTTTTTATTTGTAATTCTTTAATAGTCCTTGATGATGTTTTTGACTCTATTCAAATATAATTACTTTAGGAGATGGATGTATTCATGTGTCCACAATCTTAACCTGCACTTGTCCTTAGTGTGAGATGACAGGGGTTGTAGTGGATATTGGAGATGGGGCTACTCATGTCGTCCCTGTTGCAGATGGTTATGTTATTGGGAGCAGCATTAAGTCCATTCCAATTGCTGGAAAAGATGTAACTCTCTTCATCCAGCAGCTTATGCGGGTATATCGTCTTCAGCTTCCACTCACGTTATGTTAAAATAGGACCATGGAACCCAAACTTTTTTTGGCAAAATGGCGGGGTTGTGCTACTTAATGGTGACTATTGGTCAAAAGATAATATACAATTTTTGCTAAGATGATGTTGTGCCTAATTTTCCTTCAATTTCACTCTTGGATCTTATGGGCTTTCTAGATTGTTACATACACTGTATCCTCTTGCATGACCCTGCAAGTATAAAGACCTTGCCATTTTGCATCATTGTTGTGAATGGATATCTGTATTTTTAATTTTCATGGTGTTCGAGTTTTGACAATGTTTCATGTAGGAAAGAGGAGAGCATGTTCCACCTGAAGATTCATTTGAAGTAGCTCGAAAAGTGAAGGAAACATATTGCTACACTTGTTCTGATATTGTCAAGGTAGGCTATTAGTCTCTTACTGCCTTCATGCATTTTGGACAAAGACAGATGCAATTTTATCAGCAAAGATAGATTTATTGCCCCTTTGTACTTTGTATTACTTTCATCATTGTGCACTCACATATATCTGATGTGTATTCATCCAGCATTATTCTCACAACAAATCCTGCTTTCTTAATTGTTTTAGGAGTATAATAAGCATGACAAAGAACCATCTAAGTACATCAAGCACTATAGAGGTATTAAACCAAAGACAGGGGCACCATATTCGTGTGATGTCGGTTACGAACGATTTCTTGGCCCTGAGGTTTGTTCTCCCTCTTCTTTACAAGTTTTTGCTTCTTTTGTTATATTGGTATTGGTAAAAAAATGATCCTACAATATTTCTGATTATGATAATGATGTTATGGTTCGATTTGAAAGTCACGCTCATGTAACTAGGTATGAGCACCTCATGGCTTCATTCATCCATTTTTATGGTTCCTTGGATCTGGTGTTGCCTATTGGTTGCATTGTTTAAGTGGAGCACATTCTATCCAATTGTCATATTTTGCCTCTTATGATTACTAGGTCTTATCATACTTAGAGATACTTTACCCTTGCCTTGAACTTTCCCGAGCAAGTAGCACATAAAGGAATTATCTAACCTCTAACGTATTTTGAACTTGTGGGTTACATCATCTTCAACTTCAACTTCTCCTCTGTTAAACATTATCGAACCGAGATAACAAGATTGTTAACTCTTTTGCATCTCTTGGTAGTCAATCTTTACATATCCGCTATTTCCACATCTACTGGAACTTAGGTTACATTTATGTTATGTTTTAGTCCTCCTCCTTTAAACTCTTTTGACTCAATGTTTCTCCTAAAACTTCTATTATACTCTGTAGTTCTCCTTGTACTTTCATGCTCAAGGCATATATATGTGCACAACATTGCCCAATGGATTTGTGTAGTTAATTCATTCACATCTAGACGATCACATCTAGGCATGATGAAAACTGATATCACCTTTATTTGAATCCCGCAAGAATCTTAAAAAAAAACTATGGTAAGCTGATCAATTAATCTAGTGAGTTAAAGTTAATGCTTGGTATTCAAGTGCCTTAGTTAAAACAAATGAAAAGGGCGGGGTGGATGGGAGTGACTAACTTATTCTATTCTGTTTGTGAACAGATTTATGTCCACAGTATGGTACTGTAGTCATTCTGATGATTAATCTGACTGGTGCAGGTTTTCTTTAATCCTGAGATTTATAGCAATGATTTTACGATGCCCCTACCAGCTGTAATTGACAAGTGTATTCAGTCTGCACCAATTGACACAAGAAGGGCTTTGTATAAGGTGAAGTACATTGCTTGAGGAACAAGATACACGTTTTGGTTTTTGGTTTTTGGTCATTTTTTATTTTTTATTTTGGAACAGCAAAGAAAATAATATTTCATTGATAATAACAAAATATTACGAGATGAAGGAAATAGAAAAAACAACTAAACACCAAATGTAGTGGGCAAGGTACCTACTGAAAAAACTCCCCTCTTTTTTCCCATATGAATCTACCTCTACACCCCAAATATCAAAATTTTCTTGCGAATGCTCCCACATCTCCTTTGGGCATATGCTTCTTATGAAACACTAGGAAGAGTTGTTACATTGCTCGCCCTGACAAATGGTCTGTTTCGGTGTTCATGATTTTTTTGTGGATATCAAAACCCATCAGAAGTATATCTCCCGTAAAGTAGATGCTCTGAACTATGAGTTAAGTTACAATACTTTGCTATGCATGTGACATTGACATTTCTCATTTGCCCAAAAACAATTAAACTCAGTTTGTAGTGTGTATTGTAATGTCTAAGCCTCAGGTTTTGTCCAGATGACATATCTACTTACCACTTTGCTAGCCTACTTATGCCTAATTGGGCCAGATTACAGATTTTCAGTCCATGGGCCTCTGACAAATGGACAACAATTAAAACTGTTATAAAGTCTAGAGTATATAGATTCCTCAATTTCTTCATAATATGAGATTGTCTAACCTTATTTACCAAAGTTCATATGGGTTTTTACTATCTATAAGTGCACTATTTATAGTGTTCTTATATTGGGCTATATTAGCTCTTCCGTGCCTCTTCATCTCTCTTCGTAGCCGAATCAACAAATATTGACACGTGGGAATGCCAAATGTCAGCCATGTTTTTAGTAGAACATTGACGCCTCAATTTGTTTTTACATTGAACTGAGTTTGGGCTTACACTGACGCTGGCCTAGTGCAGCTTGTTAAATTTTTCCAGCATAGGGGTTACTTCTATTGGTGTTCCAGAACTGGATTTACTTGTCTAAAATATAGATATATTTCTTCAAATTGGTTTACATATGCATTTGAACTTCAGAAGCTTATTCATTGCAATGCTTCTTTTAGAATATTGTCTTGTCTGGTGGATCAACAATGTTCAAAGACTTCAACCGAAGATTACAACGGGATCTAAAGAAGATTGTGGATGCTCGTGTTCTTGCATCTGATGCGCGGCTTGGTGGAGAATTAAAGGTACTTATTTTCATTATTTTTTATAAATAATTTGCACCAATTGTGTAATGATTTTTTCCTGCACCAGTCACAACCGGTGGAGGTCAATGTTGTCAGCCATCCCATCCAGCGTTATGCTGTATGGTTTGGAGGCTCTGTCCTTGCATCAACGCCAGAATTTTTTGTGGTAAGCTTTTGTCTCTGCAACTTGAATACTTTTTGGCTCACTTTAGTTAGTCTTTTCATGTACAGGTAGAATTTGTAGGTCTCATGGTTATTCTTAAACCTTAGCATTATGTATGTTCTCCATGTTGTTGTTTGTATTTGGAACGTGCTTTGTGCTTTTTTTTTCTTTGATAATCATGTGTATTGTTTATGTTCACATGGTGTAATTATCTTTTTTAGCAGATTAGTGGTGCCTGCAAGGCTGCAATACTAGGTCCAAATGTCAGGAATAGTCATTATTTTTCAATACAAGTACCTCGTTTATGCTTCAAGAGATTTTTGAAATATTCACTATTGTTAACTGTTGATGCCAAGAAAGAGGCCACTACTTTCTTTGCTATATGGATAGTGGAGGAAACGCTGATTTTAGAGTCTGGTGTGGCCCTTTGATACTTTAGATTCAGGAAAACTATACCTTTTGTTTTGGAATTTACATTGAACCTTGATGCCATGAAATCGAGGTTGTGACTTGGCATGATGGCAATAAGCCAAGAACGAGTCCACTGTCTACCCAAAAGGGGAGATCGTTTGCCTACTACTACCTCTTTGCAGCTTGTGCTGTATGTGGGAGCTTGTGCAATGGGTTTGACGTTAATGCCATGAATTCTTTGGGATTCTGGCTAGGTTCTGCTTTCTTTGTGCTATTTTATATGCAGAATTGTGTATTCTTGGTTCTAATTCTGTTTTTCTCCGTTCGTTGATGCCATTAATTCATCACCTGTTTCCCTTTTTTGTTTGCACCCATATTTGTATGGCATAGATCATGGAGGAGATGTGTCTTGAAACTTCCTATTTTGACACCCTTGATTGTAATTTTCACTTCCACAATTTTGGTGAAAACTAAGCACTATCAATCATGCCAAAGAGATACTTTTTGGCGACAATCATGCCAAGGGGCTTAACGTACTTACTGCTAGAAGACGAGTGTTGATTAGTAAGGTTCAGTTTGTTTGCCATTTGCATCTATTGTCAGAGAAGTACTGCAATGCAATAAAATTGATGCCTGACATTGTCATGGCAAGCATAAAACCATTACTGCCTTATAAGGGACTATTTTCTTCTTGTCAATTCTGAATTGTATTTGCTTATGAGCACACTCTTATATGGGAGTGAAAAAATATGGATTTTTGGATATGATGTACAGGCTTGTCACACCAAAGCAGAATATGAAGAACATGGGGCAAGCATTTGCCGGACGAATCCTGTTTTCAAGGGGATGTATTGATGCGAATAACTATGTCAGGAGATGTTGTATGGCCATTTAACGATCGTGTGCTTAAGATGGGAAAATTGGATGCCTCATCATTTCCACCTCAACATGCTCCAGATATGGCGATCCAATCTACATGCAGAAATCGTGTGTAATTTAGAGGTTTAGCTTGCAGGAGATGGTGTACAATATATCCTTAGTTTGATTTGTATGAAAGTGAAGTTTCTGTATTCTTTTTTAGGGTAGGGGAAGCAAGTAGTCGAAGACTGACCAAGTCTAAAGGCGTCTATATTGATAACACTGATATAAGAAGTTTTTTTCCCCCTTCTTGTTGGGAGTTGATATTCCCTTATAGGACATTCTCAATTAGGTTGATTGATTCATTTGGATTGGGTTGAGGAGGAGTTGGCATAATAAGTAGAAGTTCCATTCATTTGTAATCAATCCAGACTTTTCATTCATGCATTTACGATGCTAATCTTTACATATTGATGTACTGTTTACAAAGTTATTGGTTGAGATTGTTATAGAATGTCACGCTTTCGATTTTCTAACATAAATAAAGACAACGTTTCATAAATAAAACTCCTCACATTATCCTACATAATATCCCAAAGAGATCACCAAGTTCTAGTCATTAAATTATAGATCCAACTCCAAGAGTTTGAAGGTATTCATCATTAAAAGAAATAGATTTAAGGTTCCACTACATTTCCAAAACATGTTTTACTAAAATGTCCATGAGTCTCCTTTACCACCTCTTCCGAAAATATGCACTAGAATGCATGCATTTCACTCCATGCTACTGCTCTGAGATCACACCAAAAAGATGATAGGTTAAGTTACACTAGCCCAGTCGAAAAATCTCTAACTTCATATGCTCATGGGAAGACGAGTGCCAAGGGAAAAAAATGTTAAATAAAAATATTAATGTTTTGACTAGAAGTAGAAAATGTGACCTAATCCCAACTTTTAAACGTATGAATACATAAAAGTCTATCTCACATACCAACCTTCTTAACCGCATAGATACTCCACTTAAAATCTCTATTTTTTTTTTTTTTTATCATCAACATCACTACTTGTTATTATGTCTCCATTTCAGTGATCTAGAAACATCCAGGATTCTCTAACAACTGTTTTCTCTTTCTATTCTCACTTTACTAGTTCACATCTCATCTAAGTATCCATTCTACATATAAAGAGGAGAAATATAAAGCGAACAAGGACGCTTCGAACCAAACCTCCTTACGACACCAAAGAACCCACACGACTACCAGTCTAATCTTTTAAATCTTAGGTTAACACTTATCGTATCCTCTCTCGTGTCCCCTTCATCACGTCATCTTAGTGTCGATATATCAATTATTCCGCTTTCCCACCCACGACTTATACGCTAGTCTAAAGTTATCATCTACCAAAATATTTTTACATCAAATTCCCTTTTACAAGTTTGACATGCAAATACCCTTTATAAACCTCTTACAATGTATCATACAAACATTCATACCAAACAAATTTCCCGTTACTATCTATTTAATCCCTCATCTTTAAACCCTTACTATTATACTTTCCACTTCAACATTAACCTAACATGAGCAACTCACAATCAGACGTATACACATCTTTCATCCAAACCGGCATCAGGACAACGAGCTCAATAATCGAAAGTCTATGAGATACCAACTCAAGTTCAAAGTTCATTATCCCTCATTGAACAAAGTAGTGACACATTATTGGTTAATAAACCATTTCATATAAAACCATCACTTTTTAATCCCTTTTTAATAGCAAAATAGTTTAGAGGTACACAAAACTAGTACGAGTCAAGCTCTGTTGATTTGAATTTGAATACCGGAGTCCGTTGATTCGCTCAAGAATACTAGAGGATTTTGTTTTAAAAATCATTTTCTTTTCCTTTCTTGTTAATCAAGGAGTTTCAATTGTTTTTCTCAACATTAGCTAGTCACAATCACTTGGGTCACCTCGGGTCTTTTCCCTCAAGCGTTAGGGTCACCCTAAGTCTTTTCCAATAATCACAATCGCTTGGGCGGCCCCAGGTCTTTTCCCTCGAGCATTAGGGTCGCCCCGAGTCTGTTCCCTCAATCACAAGACCTTGGGTCACCTCAGGTCTTTTCCTTCGAGCTAGGGTCACCTTGAGTCTGTTTCCTCAATCACAATAACTTGGGTCAGCTCAGGTCTTTTCCCTCGAGCGTAGGGTCACCCTGAGTCTGTTCCCTCAATCACAATAACTTGGATCACCCCAGGTCTTTTCCCTCTAGCGTAGGGTCACCCTGAGTCTGTTCCCTCAATCACAACCAATCATTATCCTTGCAAGTTTTCATATCACAGTAGGTTGACAAGCGTATTTCATTTATCGTACCACACTTGTCCGACAAATACCCCAACCCCTACCTCTTGCATACACATCAAAACAACCCAATATGAGTGAATCAACAATTACGACATCATGGAACCCACATACCCACATCAACTATCTATTGGTTGTACCATGAAGTATCAACTAGTTATTCAATAGCTCAACTTCATGCAAATAATTAGAAATAGTTTCACCTTTCAATTTATAATACAAAAGGAAATTAATAGTTGTGACTTACAATTTTATTTATAAATATAATCAATCTTTGTCATTCAAGTATCCCCGTTCCAACTTCAACATACAATCCATCATTTCAACCCATATTTTTTCTAGGTGTCGATAAACATTTCTCTAGCATGCTAGCATGCCATTTAAGGCTCGTTAGACCTTTCAAATAATTAAACGTATCTAGAAATATCTGTGTCTCACTCAAATGATTCTAAGGGTAAAGGGTACCCCAATGTATACAATACATCTACCTCGAACACTTAGGAGTGTACCAAATCACATGTAAAATTAGAATATGACATAACCTCCAAAATCGGTATGGATTCTGACAACCAACCCACCGTATTTTAGCTATAACTTCTTATAGGTTTAGAATTTGATCATGAGACTACCACCGTTAGAAAGAAGATATTTCGTACATCAATTTCGATATATAATATGCCCCAAACGGAATCCAAATGATAAAGTTATGCTCATCCGAAGTTTTCCAAAAATGCAGATTTTTTAGTTCCTATCAATAGAGAAAATAGTTCTACCGGTAGAGAACGAAATTTTCAGTTTTTATAGGTAGAGAAACATTCCTACCGCTAGAAAACCAAAACAGACTCGTCATAAGACTTTTCCTACCGGTAGAACTTAATCCCTACTGGTAGAACTTAGGTTTTTAGTGCACAATCTCTATTTTTTGATAGATTTCTCCCAACAACAAAATAGAAGTTCAAACGCCCTTAAACACACCAAATCAACACATAATTACATAAAGGAGGAGAAAAATCCCTACCTCGAGCTTCAAAAATCGAACCCAAGGATTTCCAAGCAAGCCCTAGCTCCAAGAACCTCGAATCAATCGAATACTCCTCTCCGAGCTTAACCTAACGAAATACGAACTCAAGATTGTGATTAGGAGGTGGAAGGGAGGTAGATCTTCTTGGGTTTAAAGTTGTTGGGTGTGATTTAGAGAGAGAGAGAGGGAGACGTGTATGTGTGTGTGCCGAGAGATGAGGGAGAGTGAGAAAGAGAATTATTATTTTTTGTTCTCTACACATACCTCTACATATATATACTCACATACTTGCATATTAAACTTGCACCCTAAACTCTCAATCCTATCACATTAACCCCAAACACATGTTCACCCAACATACCACCACTTCTCAATTGTTTAAATTTTATTTAAACAATAAAATTATTAAAATTAAACACGGGTCTCTACATAGAAACAACTTGTACTTAATTTCTTCAACTTTTTCTTGTGAAGATGAAGTAGTTGGCTTATTTTGATGGCAGAATACAGCTCTTAGCTTCAGGTACCTGAAATAACCTTTATTGAGTTGGCTGGGGGAGAAGCTTAATATGCAAAAACTCTATCGAAAATTACGAAAGTGGAGGGATATATGTCAAATCTGTATTTGAAGTTTTTAGTTTTTGAGGCAATATTTGCACCTTAATTGTCGTCTATTTGGTGGTGATAACATAATCCTCATTTTTGCGAGCATTATTTCCTCGAAAATGAAATATTCTATTTAAAGTTGTTTTGAGTGGGTCTTCAGTGCAAACTCTTTAGATTGATGATGGATTCTTATTTTGCCTTCAGAAAGTGTTTGGTGCAGATTTTAAGAATGTATTATCAAAATAAACATAACGAGCTACAATTTATGAAAAGTAGCTATGGAGCTACCGTTGGATTCTTATTCTAGATTCTCAAATTTTGATGACTATTATACTCTTCATTCTTAGGGCAAATTACATAAATACTACTCCAAAGTACATTTAAATATTTTTCTATGTATATTATTTAAGAGCATATTTATTTTTATATAATACATAAATATTTATGTACTACACCTACATATGTATATCAATAAGATTTATTAATAGACATAATACATTCATTTATATTATACGCATTCATGGATTCCTAGTAATTTACAAAAAAAGTGAGAAGCTTTTGACAAATAAGTACAATATTTTTAAATTCTTATTTTGCGTAATAAACAATCTTATACGGATGATGTAGTATTTATTTACATCTTTTTGGTTACTATTTTTGGACGAAAACAACTTTTATATGATAACCAATGGATTGGATTGTTGCTTCACTGCCACTCACTGGAAATCTGCTTCACCATTGAATTTTTTTATATTAAACTTAGAGTATTTACATGGTATGGGTCACCCCCTCATCTCCAAAACTCAATGAAAATGAATGATTTGTGTGTTTTATTTGGAATATGGCCGAAAAATAGTACATAGTACTCTCAAAAGAAATTTCTTGTCTTGCAAACGCCATGACCTCCAAACCAATGAATCTAAATTACTACAACTCAGAAAAAGTCATTGCATGTAAATTGCTTTTCATGGCTCTCGTTTGACTATGCCCCGAAAACTACGCTGAGGCAACCATTTCCCACCACATTCCACACCCTATATTTACCTCACAGCCTTTGTTTTATCTTCTTCCTTTCGCCCTTGCAGTTTTTCTCTATTCCTAAAGAATTACTGCATTTTCAACCACCCATAAAAAAAAAAACACTCTACCTATCCACCTTTGCTTGAAAATGGCCCGCCGAATCCTCATTATCTCCCTCATTTTCTTCGCCGTCGTGGGGCTTGCTTCTGCCACTGTTGACGCGCCAACAGCCAATGATAGTGATGATGACTTCATTGGTAACGTTGATGGAGACTTTGATGCTGCACCCGTTGGTGGGCCCGTTCCTAACGGAGTTTTCACCACCACTACTGGCCCAGCTCTGTCACCCAAAGGCAGTGCAGCTGCACTCGAGGTCTCTGCTGCTGCTGGTGTCGTTGCCGCGATTATCGCAGTTTTCTTCTAAACTGCTTTGTCATTATTTGTAATGTGAGTCTAGGATGTATAATGACCAAAAAGGAGTTATGGGTCTTCATTTCTTGTGCCCTGTGTAGAGTTCATGTCAAAATGGTCATTGTGGGTGTAACTGAGATATGTGTGTGTATTGTTCTTTGAATTTCATTGACTAGTACGTGCAAAACCTTATATAAAGCTGAAGCTTATTATTTAACTTGCGCATGCTTGTGCCTTCAAGCACGGCTCGAACAATCAGTACATGCAAATAAATACTAAACTCGCGTGCAATATACAGCTCAAACAATCAGGCATGGGATTGCCTGTGCCTAAAGGCACGAAACAATGCATTCTAGACACAAATTTTAAATTAATTATCCTAGAAGTACTTTTTTCAAATAAGTGTAGTGGCTCTGGAAATGGGGCTCAGACCGCTTACTGAGCCACAATGCTTTGAGTGGGACCAAGAGGACCTCCGCTCCTCATCCAACATAGAGAGGGATCCCGTGGCGTCCACTCGTCATCCAACATAGAGATGGATTTGCATGAAATAAGAAGGCAAAAATTCATTTGAGTTTCACAAAAACTACCTGAAGAAGTTTCCCATTCATTTCTCCAAATCCCTCCTCCATGATTAAGAGAGACAAGGCTCTTGATATAGGTGCCCTCGTATGGACACTTAGGCGGAATGCCACAAACCACCATGTCCCTCAGTGTTTTCTTTTTCAGACTGTACACAACCAATTTATCTTGGTCCGCTTCCTCCAATACATTTCCTTTGGTTTTCAACAAAATTTTGTCCTCTGCTAACAAACACAAAAAATCCAATAGCACCATCTTAGTATTAATCGCAAATTTGGTCCGCGAATCTCTTACCCTGTACTCCTTCATCATCCAAACTTCATTACAGAAATTAGGCGGGTAGACAATCACACAGAGACTACCCCCAAGAACTGCCATGCAATGATACCAAATCTCGGAATGACTAAACAAAGTGGGCATTTCCTTGAAAATCTCATCTGACAAATTGAAAGCAACAATAACTAAAGAACCATCCAAACCACCACTCCCCTTACAAAACCAATGAAGATGCTCACTAAAATATACCCTAGAAGGACATCCCAAAGGATGATGGTGGGAACCTTGAATGCTCCTCCAAGCATAAGTTTTCAATGAATAGACAACCACATATGTAATATTAGCATAATGGTTGCAATAGAATTTAAGATCAGAGTTATTATACCAACAAGAGAGCATGACAACCTTGTAATCATCTGTAGACGAGTCATAACCAAAGCCATGTAGAAAAATAAATGGCTCAGAAATCAAATTCAAAATAAAAGAAGCGAAAGTGGGCAGCTTCTTACGTTCTCTAGTGGATGGATTCAAAAGAAATTGGAAATAATCTTGATCACAAACAAGAAGCAAGCCATTGCAAGACCCAAAAACCTTGACCCACTTGTGGGAGTATTGGACCGAGGGGAAATCAAGCTTTTTTGCGGCGGGAATTGTGGCGGCGAAATCAACGGAGTAGAGATATTCAGAGTCTCATAAGAGAATGATTTCTTGACTAGGGTTTCATTTGAGATGGGTTTTGGCTAAATAGGGGGAAGAGATTAGGGAATTCCAAGAGGGAGAGACACACTTTAATTGACAGAGAGATTTGACTAATAACCATGAGAGTATGTCGGCGAGGATCTCTGGTGGAAGGTTAACTCTCTAGATTGAGTTGCCCTTGGTATCATAGTTGGACACAATCGTCGTCTTCTTCTTCTTCTTCTTCTTCTTCTTCTTCATCTTTAGTTTTTGAGGGCTCTGGTAATCCCTCTCTCCTCTTCCTCCTAAAAAAGAATCACTTTGGGCAATTCAATCGCATGACAATTTTTGGCCAATTTGGATGATTTTACCCCTCTATTGCTGGGATTTTGTTCTTGGTCAGTTGGTTAGAAGGGTAATTTTACTCTTCCACTTTGTGAGTTACGTGGCGTGAGGGGTGAAGCATCAGAAGACACCCACTTTACTTTCCAAAATTTCAGACCACCATGCCATTTCTTTCTTTGATCAGTTCTCTCTCTCTCTCTCTCGATCATCGATTTTGACTTCACACTATCTCAATTGTAGAGTAGATCTTTTCGCCAAACCTCACCTAGGTTAGTAGCTCTGTCCAGTGCTTAGATCGACGGCTTGTGCTCCTTCTGAGAAGGTTTGACTCCATGCTCGCTGGCTTTTTCTGATGTCTGTTCTTTGCTGCGGTTTGCATGGTATTTGGTTTGGCTAATGTGGCGGCATTTTTTCTTTTTTTAGGGTTTGTTGGTTGTTGATCGGAGGTTCCGTGAATGGATATTATGGGGATAGGGTTTTGGTTGGGTTGGGTTTGTTCATGCTTTTTGTCTTCTCCATTTGTGTTGCATGGTATTTGGTTTGGCTAATGTGGCGGCATTTGTGACGTTATTGTGACTTCAGTAGCTTTGAGAGATGTAGCGTTTTCAATTTTTCTTGCATTTAGGGTTTAACGATTTTGACTTATTTAGGGTTAGTATTTTTAGTTTTTTGGGGTTTTCCCCTTGGTCATTTGTGTTACATGTTCACTTCTTGAGCATTTTCATCGCTTGGCTAGCTTCATCAGATCTAGCTTTGCCAAGATTTGCAAGCAAAACAAGTCTTGTTCTATTTTTGCAAGCAACTTAAAAACACAGCGATAAAGAGAAAGAGTGAGAAAGTGAGGTTCATGTTAGTCGCCAAAGATTTAGGTAGAAAAAGAAACTTCTTTTCCCTTTGTTTGCATGGGCTTTTGTTGATCTTTGCTGCGTTTGTGTCTTGATTTGTAATTTGAAGATCCTATGCTTTTTATTTATTTATTGTTATTTGAGTTAAAACTTCTAACACTTTTTTCTTATTAAACACAGTTGCATATGCATATGTATCTTGCTCTATACCCATCATTTTTACCTAGGGAAATTGTGTTTTACACTTTGCATATCTATTTGTTTATTTACGCATATGCGGTTAGTATGTTCTTTATTTCTCTTGTAGTTTTTAATTGTTGCTGAACGTTGTACTTGCTTTTTAGAAGCACTTCCATACTCTCAATAATCAATTTGACAAGCATAATTGGCCCTATTTCCAACAATTCGACATGCATAATGTTCATTCATCTTTCCTTTTGTTTTTTGGACCTGAACAGATGGGAGACACCGGATGAACTGTTTGTTAAACAAGGTCCCCTCTCCTGTTTCACCCTGCACATGGCAAAATGGTTGCAACTTTAAGATTGAAACAATCGAGATTCTTTTAGTAGACCTGCAAAACATGCATGCATGTATAGGGAGGCATATTTGTCTACTGATACTCTAGCCAATTACACTTCTATTGAATGCCTTGATTCAGAAATCTATTCTTTCCAGAACACAACACCTTGGGTCCTTAATCACTGTAGGTTTTCTTTTCTTAGTTAGATGTGTATTGGATTGAACAGTGGTTGCATATTATAAGAAATTTTTCTATGTGACATTATAAGTGCAAGTAGAATTTATACATATCAAATGTGCATGTGCATTGCATCAACAATGAAAGGCTAGCTTTTAGACATCATCTCACACACAGAAATCCCATGAAATATTCATGGTCAAAACTCATAGGTCTCATTGGATGGAAAAAGATATTCATAGCGAAAACACAAAGCTAGAGTGACTTTTTCTTTGGCCCGAACTTGGGGTTGGACTTGTGTTTGCACTCTGAAACTTGGAGTTCATGCATTCTCCATTTTGGAAGACTGGGAGTCATGAGGGAGAAGGCCAAGGGCCTTTCTTGCTATGTATGACAATTACTTTCTATTCGCTCTCAAAAATGTGTTCATGAAGTTCATTTGTTGGTCTTTGAGTGCGTTAATTCATTTTGCAGGTTTAAGATTTTGGCAATTGCAAGAATAATGGATCTCAAGCCTCTCTCTCCACCTCAATAACTCTACACGACTCTCGGTTATGCCATTGAGTTGGCATTTTTTTCTCTGTTCTCACTAGAAACTGACTACTAGATACAAATTTTTCCTTCTTAGTTTTGTTAGGAATGTAATAAGCATCTAGAAATTGTCCCTAAAGAGAACTATGCTGTAGTGTTAGAACCATGATGTTTTGTGCTTATGCCATGGACGAAGAACCAGTCCATGATGAATGTTTATGTATTGTTGTCCGTACTCCATATAAATATGGTTTACTCTCACCATTGCATTATTAATGTAATTGTAGATTTTTCTATCCAGCCATGAGGGAAAGCCAAAAGATGTATTAAACCCAAAAAAGAAACAGTTAGACAGTGACTCAACAACTTGCACATCATCCCATCAATGATTGCAACTTGAGGCATGGTAATCTCCTTGGGACTGGGAAAATTAGAGGACCTGTAAGCTTTCTCAAGTTTGGTTTCTATCTGATTTTATAAGCACATGGTGCTTAGGTTCTAGATCCTCCTGTGAATAAGATGCGTATAACATGGATGTTTGTTGGAACTAACATGGAATGGACAAAAACAATCATTTTTAGCTGGAACAAGTTGTAAATTTCTAGAAGATGGAGATGAAGTTGTTATTACCAGTTGCAGCAAGGTTAGTTATTATTAGGCTAATCACAAACTAAGTTTCAGTAGATTGATGTTTTTTGATTAGCATATCTAACTTGATTTTTCTAAAATATTTAAATTTGATAAAAAGAAACCCTTCTGAACGAGAACTTTGATATTGGAGAAAAAGAAAGAAATGCATAGAAAAGTACTGAATTTAGTAAATTATGAGAAAAACAAAAGTAAGACTAGAGAAACTCTCAACATGCTAAGGGCCTTTTGGGACACTTGGTAAACACGAATTGTCAAATTCAAGTTATGTTGTAGCTATCTAGAAACCACAGGACATTGCCATAAATCTTCAAAGGTCTGATTTGGTTTTTCGCATGGTACTTAACCATAAACAACTATCTATGGATGTTGAATCATGATCATTACTAACTCAATATGGATCCATTGTCCATCTGGTGTGGTGCTTACTAACAATTTCTAACTTATTTGAATTCCTTTCCCAGGCCTTTGGAAGTTATTGTGGAGAAGGGCATGCAGAATGGACGAAAAATCACATTACTTAGAGAAGTTGATGAGACGGTATGCTATTACTCTTACTTTGTCCCTCAAGATTGGAAGTAGAGATGACATATGTTTATGTGCCTCTCTTTATGTTTAACGGTTCTCGTGATAGATTTTTGGTTAGGCAGAGTTTCCTTTTGACCATTGATTTTAATTGAGCTGCAAGTAGATAAGCGATTACAGCTTGTGAGGTCATTAACAATAGCATATATTATCAACTCCAAGAGTGACTTTCCTATTACAAAAGTTGTTCAGCAAATTGGGTTTCCGGGGCTTTAAGTTTTGAGTTAGGGGAGATTTTACACAAGGGGCTTAGCTGAGGATATGGCTTCTCTCTTCCAAAACAAGTATCTGGATTTGATGATATTGAAAACCAGTATACTTTGTTTTAACATTAAACATGAGAAGTAAAACAATATGGAACTTATTGTTTGATGGTATTTGATGAAATGTGTAAATTTTTGATGAATCATTTAACTGGTAAAGACTATCTTCCTTGTTCACTTTTCTTTGGATTGATCTATATGATTGGTTTAGATTAGTTTGAGAAGGGATCAAGGGCAAAGTAAATTGTTTTAGTGCAATCTAATTTTGTTAGGCCTTTTGTAATCATAAATATGGCGTACTTATGTATGTGAAACTCTTTATCAAACTTATGCAACCCATGCTTTTAGAAATATTCAACACTGTTCAATTCAATGGGCATGATCGACGTGCCTTGCACGTCGCGATGTACCTAGTTTTATACAGTACTTTGGCTCTATTTGGAACTTAAAAGAAATGAAAGGAAAACTAATTTTCTTCCCTCCTATTGTTTGGTTGGAAGAGAAGGAGAGAAGAAAATAACAGTTTTAAATTTTGTGAATAGTAAATTTCCTCCCATTTTATTTATTTTCTTGTCCTTTTCTTTTCCTCAGGTTTGGGAGATTTAGCCAAAAATTCATTATATTTACATTTTTTGAGCTCAAGGACAAACACCTTTTGCAATAAAACATAAGGACAAATATGCCTATAAAAGTTCCTAAAATCCTAGGGTACCCTATATGAAAGTGCCTAAAATCCTATGGCACCCAATGAAATTGTGTAAACTACTAAAATCCTGTAATAGGAAAGTACACCCAAAAATCCTTTGAAAATGTCTAAATATGTTTTGGCCTCATAGCTAAAAAACTCAAAAAGTTGAAGGACATCCATTGAAAATTATTTTGATAGTGTCTTTCCCCTAAATGAAAACTATTTTACCGTCCTTATGGCTAATTTTCTCATTTTCTTTTCTCTCACTTCCCTCGACTTCTAAACAAAGCAGTATGGAAATTTAATGCCCTGTTTGGTACCTATAGAAAAGAAATAAAAGTAAAATAAAGAAAGAGAGAAAGAAAGTTAGTGATTTTTTTTTATCGGCAAAAAACATTTATTAATCCCTGCAATATTACAAAGATTAAAAGGACAAGGACAAAAAGAAAATTAAACGTACTTAATCTTTAACACTACCCGAGACCCAATCACTGATCCGAGACCAACCAAAGCCTAAACACCCAAAAACTGAAACCATCCTACCAAAAACCACAAAAGATCGGAATACGAAACGCCGCTATTATCGCGTAGACCACCGTATGTTGCCAATCCCAAAAATGCCCCGAGCCAGCCGCAAACACTTTGCATCGCAACCATCACCTGTGAGAAACACCCTTGCCTCTGCAATTGCTGCCATCAGAAACCCAGATCCAAGTTCCAATCACCACCTTCAGCCGCCAGCAACCATCACCTGAAAATACACTGAGAAATACATCCTTTGTAGCTCCACCACAACCTCAGCCATCATGCTGACCTGCTCCGTTGCAAAACCGCCACCAAGCGTCCAAAACATCACTGCTGCCGCCCTGCAACCACCCAACATCCACCCCCTCAAAAACCCCAAAACACCTGCACAAAACCCTAAGCCTAAAAGCCCCCAAACTGCTGCAAACCTAAAACAAAAACCGACAAAAAACATAATCCTAGACCTAAACCAGTAAGATCTACACCCCAGACCCTTCGCTACCTTTGCTGTCCTCTAAAACCCTAGGAAACCATCTCCGTTCAACCCAACAACACCATGCCATCATCAAACCATCCTACAACCACAGACCCGCTCCATCAGCAGCCACCAAAGCTAGATCGGTGATGCACGCTCGCGCCCACTGTTTCGTCGCAACCTAACCTCTTGGAAAGGTTCACACCCCAAGCGTAGGGCTAGGTCGTTGAAAGCATAATAACCGGTAAGACCGGAATCATTCCCACAGAGAAATCTTCTTTAGCGAATTTAGAATAGAAGTTGCTTAAAGATTGCGGCGTTCAAGCGGCCAACTTTGGAGTTTTTATTCGATTGATGAAATTGAACTTGGAAATAACTAGGTTAAGATGGTCGAGTCAAAGGGATTGATTTACCCACGACTTAGCCGTCAAACGGTTTCTTCATCTAACTCATGAGTGGACCGAAACCGTCCGGATTCCACTAAAAGAATTAAAAGCTGAAGACTACTTATAACTTAATTCAAAGCTTTAATTCAAATTGAACTCATTTAACGCAAGTGAGAGACAAAAATAGATCGTTCGCACGCGTAGGATTATCAAGCTCGTAGCACGAGGCGATAGACTTCATTGATCAAAGAAGCCACCAACCCCATGATCAAAGCTAGAAATCATGGGTTTAATTCATTCAAAACCTTAAGATTAAGCTAAAGTTAAGAGAAACCATTTAATCGACTAATCCATGGGGTGAACCTCACCCCATGACCTAACCGTTAAACTACTCACTCATAATAAAAAGACTAGAAAGCATGCTAAGAATTGAAAACATGATTAACCGATAGAATTGAAAACAAACTTGATTTATATAGAGATCTCACTAGTGGCTACAACATTAACACTCGAGAATTAATCATCCAACCACTACTTACTTGAGTTGTTGAGGAATTGAATGCAAGAACTTGAAAGCAATAACTAAGGAGCTCTTAAAACATAAAGACTTAAAGTGTAAAAGAGTACATAATGGCCAATAATGGCTTCCAAAGCTATTTATAGGCCTTATAAATCAGCCATACAATGGACCAAAAGGTCCCTAAAATATCCCAAAAACATGCCAAAAACGGAAACTTTCTATTAATAGAAGGTTGAAATGTTCAGCACAAAAAGCTGGTCGAAATGCATTGGTACCAATACCTAAAAAATGAGGTATTGGTACCAACTCAACTGTCTTCTAATTCGGCATGATGGTACCAATACCTAAAAAATGAGGTATTGGTACCTCTGTGTGAAAACTGCAGAACAGGGTCAGCTTGGGCCATCATGCCTTGTCGTGCCCCAACGGCCTTCCAATGCTTGATTTCTTGATCAACAGGACTTGGCGGAGATGTTCCTTGTGGCCTTGGTCTCTTGGATACCCTCGAGGACCATCCTCGATGCAAATGCCTCGCTTGAAACACTTTGCCATGCTCGTTGAAATCTTTACCACCAAACGTCCTATGAGGCTCCTTATGATGCCGTTAGGATTCGGTGACAATGAAATGTATACCGCCGGGCACTTAAACACTTGGTTGCACCCCGAAACGTCTCTTGGCTTTTAAAACCGCCTTATTAGCACGTTTTTCCTGAAATACACACAAAAATACCTTACGTGCATTATGGGATAAAAACGACTACTTAAACATATAAAAGCTACAAATTAGAGGATTAAAGCCCCAAGATTATACAATCTTAGGTTCTAATCACACCCCCCAACTTGAACTTTGCTAGTCCCTAGAAAACATAATATAAAACTTAACAAACTTAAAACTTAACAATCCTTCTAATAACACAACTAAGGAACATGCTCATACTGTATCCAAACTAGCAAGAGTTCAAATTTCACGGTTCATCTATACCACAACTCGTAGCTAGATACAAAACGAATAACTAAATACAAAGCATGTCCCAAGCAAGTAACAAAAGGCTTGTATTTACATCCAAAGAGAGGATACGCCAAAATTGCAAACACACGCACCCGCTAGCAGCCATATCCCACAAAAAGTGCTCGAAAAGTAGGCGATAGTGAACAAAAATGCTATGCCTCATATGTGGAGAGCACTTTGATTAGAAGAGTTAAATAAGCAACTAACAACTATATTAATGAAAGGAAACATGTCACAAACTAACTATGCTAAATATCAATTATTGAATCAACAAGGAATCAAGGCGTACTAAGGATCAACAGAGGACTTCATTAGCATATAATGACCTTGGTTAACAAAGAACGGTTAGCAAAACGGGTGGCGGCCATATCTAGCTTGGTTATCTACCCTTGACCGCCACCGACACCAAAAATTTCCAAGTCAAAGGCCACACGCCGGCCTTACAAAAACTTGCATGATTTACTAGATAAAGTTCAACTAAAACAAAGACAATGAAAAGATAAGATAAGATAAGAGGTGGGATGTCAACCACCATACACCCCGACCAAATAGAGGGATTTCTAACTCTAGAACCACCGACACTAGTCCTCATCCTCACCATTGTCATCACCCTCCTTATCATTTTCCTCACTACTATCGACCACCTCCTCTTTTGGAGGTGCCTTATGTATGATGCAACCTCCTCCAAAACATATTGCGTATGCCATTGTAACTCATGCCTGAGCTTGCCAACCTCTCTAACTAGCTGCCTCCTTTTCTTCTTATTTTTCTTCCTCTTCTCCTCACTCTTCCATAAACATTTCAGAATGGCCACATGGTGATTGATGGAGGAGATGCCAGATTTGGTGGTGTTTGAAAGTATTTTGAGGTTAGGGTTAGGAGGAGTAGAGAGAGAGAGCCGTGGGTTTTGATAACAAAAGTGGAGGGATCGGGCCTTTTGATCTCCTGGAACTGTCAAAATACCTTTGGTACCAATACCACAGAATTAAGGTACCAATACCAAACAAACTGTCTTCCACTGGATCGAAATGGTACCAATACCAGGTTTTTGAGGTACCAATACCTTCTGCTGGTTTTCTGCAGAAACTGCTTCCTTGGCCATTTCATGCTCCGACCCTTTGTAACGCACCCGAAACACCTCGAAAATACCTTGCAAACTTGTACACACCTTCCAAACATCCGGATCCCTAGGTTAATGAGAAAAATGTAGGACACGGACTAGAATACAAAATAGGACGAGGGACACATTTGTGGTTTAATCAATCAAAGAATGCCTTGAATCACTTCCTAAGTACGCCATAGATTCCAAAATGATTCAACATAGACATCTAACACAATTAGGCATGAACATGAGATTATGCACCTAAACTTAAGAGTATTAGATAAAAATGACGGGATATGGGTAAAACTTAATTAAAAACACACTCAACACCTAGATCACTCATCTTTTAATCATGCAAACGAGTTGAGATGTAGATAAACACTCAAGATTACATCAAACTCTTGCCATTTAAGAACTTAGTGAGCATGTGCCAAGTTGTATTACACCAAAAGTTATGTACAACGGAAGGATAGTTTAACTAAAACGAAAAAAATTACCATTTTACCCAAAATAATAAAAGCACATATATAGAGTATATATATATCTCTCCCGCCAACTTGAAATGTGCTATGTCCTCATAACATGGAGAACAACAGTATTGTGAGGGAAAGAACAAAAGAGTGTACCTCCGGGGGAATGTCAACCCCCGTATACCTCGACCAAGTTGGAGGTTTTTGCGTCGTTGTCTCATTTTGTCATACGAACAGCTTCCAAGGTCGACTCCTTCGGCTCTTCCAACGGAACCACAGCTAGTCACACAGGGTCATGGTCAAAGTTTGATTGGACTAACAACCGCGACACGTAATCGCACCCATGCTTAGGGCTCCTGAATGCCTCATTCACTCTAACTTTAGACCCAATCCACCAAGGCTGGTGTGGTAGCATGTACACCCTGTAAAAGACTTAAGCTCAAACTACCTACTAAGAGACAAATAACATTAGAACCGCCAGGCTCGTGTTATCCGGGTGCCAACAAACAAACAAACCTATATACATAAGAAACAGTAAAACACTACCCGATTTTCACGCAATCTTACGAGTCATACTTTTCTTCCCGTGTCTCACCGGCGAGGTAAGACACGGGTGGCTATACTAGACCGTCACATTTGTTACATCATGCCCGAAGTAAAATTCACCGCCTGACCTCGCCAAGCAATTAAGCCCAGCGTTCCCTATGATCGAAACAAAGTGAGACAAGACAGAGCCTAGCGCCAAAGCATGGGAATATCAAGTCTCACCCAAAGACCTAAATTGCCCCCGATAGGGACATATCTGGTGAGCATGGATCATTAACGGCAAACTATTACAAAGAAAGACTAATTAAAGCCCGATACAATGATGCATTGATGAAATCTCTGAATGAGAAAAACCCAAAACTAAACAAACATGCAAATATGTACAAGAAACGAAACATTGCCCTTACTAACCGGAGCTGGGCAAACGATCCTTTTTTTTAATAGCGGCGTGCGGAGCTATATATACCCAAGTCCATGGTGGGTACCCCCTACCCAGGGGCCGGGTCCAACAAACAGTTACGTTCAGTGGTTACGCTTTCGCTCCCCGTGCAAAGTTAGTTCAAAACAAGCTAAGAAACAACAGCATCAGAATATACAGGATTGCCCAATTCCTCATCAGGCTCGCCAACTTCAAAATGACCAAGAAATGGCTTAAGCCGTTGGCCATTAACCTTAAAAACATTCCCACTGGATTCATTCTCAATCTCTATGGCCCCGTGAGGGGCGACAGATTTAACAACATAAGGACCAGCCCAACGGGACCTTAACTTGCCCGGAAACAGATGCAATTTATTGTACAAAAGCACTTTTTGGCCTATTTCAAAGTCCTTTCTAATAATTGTTTTATCATGTATAGCTTTGACTTTGGTTTTATAAGAAATAGAGCGATCATAAGCATCAAACCTTATTTCCTCGAGTTCATTGAGTTGAAGCTTCCGCTTAGCACCGGCAAGCGGGAGGGAGGCATTCATCTTCTTGATCGCCCAATAAGCTTAGTGCTCCAATTCCACCAGAAGATGGCAAGGCTTTCCATAAACGAGCCGATACAGCGACATTCCCAACATGGTTTTGTAAGCAGTACGATAAGCCCACAAGGCGTCGGTCAGCCGAAGTGACCAATCTTTGCGGTTTGGATTAATCGTTTTCTCAAGGATGCCTTTGATCTCCCGATTAGCTAGCTCAGCTTGTCCATTAGTTTGGGGATGATAAGCCATCGATACCTTGTGCACAATGGCATATTTCCTCATCAAAGCTGCAAACGACCTATTACAGAAATGCATGCCTTGGTCACTGATTATAGCTCTTGGCATTCCAAACCGTGCCAAAATGTACTCTCGGAGAAATTCGACTACAACCTGAGCATCATTGGTACGAGTAGGGATTGCCTCCACCCACTTGCTAACATAGTCGACGGCAAGCAAAATGTAGAGGTAGCCGAATGATGTAGGAAAAGGCCCCATAAAATCGATGCCCCAACAGTCAAAGACTTCAATGATTAGGATGGGATTTTGGGGCATCTCATTGCGGCGGGTGATCTTGCCCAAAGCTTGACACCGTTCAAAAGACCTAGTATACTCGAACGTGTCTTTGAATAAAGAAGGCCAATAGAAACCGCATTGCAAAATTTTAGCCGCGGTTTTCTTGAAGGAGAAATGGCCACCACAAGCCTCCTTATGGCAAAAGTTCATAATACTCTGATGCTCAAAATCCGGAACACATCGCCGAATTATCTGATCGGGACAGTACTTTTGCCATAAGGATCATCAAAAGAAAACCGTTTCACATTTGAAAGAAACCGCTTTCGCTCTTGAGAAGTCCAATGTGTCGGAAGTAACCCCGTTACCAAATAGTTGACAATATCGGTGAACCACGGGGTACTTGAGACACCAAAAAGTTGCTCATCCGGGAAAGTATCGATGATTGGAAGTTTAGATGTACGATCCTCAAACTCCAATCGTGACAAGTGGCCGGCCACCACATTTTCCACTCCCTTTTTGTCCTTGATGGTAAGATCAAACTCTTGGAGCAAGAGAATCCATCGAATAAGCCGAGCCTCAGCGTCTTGCTTGGTGAGCAAGTACTTGAGGGCAGCATGATCCGTGTAGATGACAATAGGTGAACCAATCAAGTAGGAGCAAAATTTATCCAAGGCAAAAACTATTGCGAGCAGCTCCTTTTTAGTGGTGGAGTAATTCATTTGAGCATCGTTCAATGTTTTGCTCGCGTAAGAAATAACGCAAGGCTGCTTCTCCCTCCTTTGGCCTAAAACAGCCCCGACGGCGTAGTTACTCGCGTCGCACATAAGCTCGAACGGGAGGTTCCAATTGGGACTTTGCACAATAGGCGGAGTAGTAAGGCATGACTTAAGTTTCCGAAAAGCTTCCTCACAATCATTCATCCACTCAAAAGGGACGTCTTTCGAAAGCAGATGGCATAATGGCCGAGAAATAGCACTAAAGTCCTTGATAAATCTCTGGTAGAAACCTGCATGCCCGAGGAAGGAACGGACATCCTTGATGCACTTGGGAGTAGGGAGGTTGGCAATGAGATCAATTTTTGACTTATCAACCTCAATGCCCTTCGATGACACGATATGGCCCAACACGATGCCTTGCATTACCATGAAATGGCATTTCTCCCAATTTAGAACAAGGTTCTTCTCCTCGCATCGTTCCAACACCTTATCAAGATTGGCTAGACACGACTCAAAAGAGTCTCCGAATACCGAGAAATCGTCCATAAAGACCTCAACGATCTTCTCCACCATGTCACTAAAAATACCCATCATACACCTCGAAAAAGTGCCGGGAGCATTGCACAAGCTGAATGGCATGCGCCTATAAGCAAAGGTCCCAAACGAGCAGGTAAACGTAGTCTTTTCTTGGTCAGCCATGGCGACCTCGATTTGGTTAGACCCTGAGTAGCCATCTAGAAAGCAATAGAAGGCATGGCCAGCTACCCTTTCTAAAATCTGATCAATGAACGGGAGAGGGAAATGATCCTTACGGGTTACCGCATTTAGCTTGCGGTAATCAATGCAAACACACCACCCGGTGACGGTTCGAGTTGGCACAAGCTCATCTTGGTCATTCTTTACAACTGTTACCCCCGACTTTTTAGGCACCACCTGGATAGGACTCACCCATTGAGAATCAGCAATCGGGTAGATTATCCCCGTATCCAACAATTTCAACACCTCTGCACGCACTACATCCTTCATAATAGGATTCAATCGTCGTTGTGGTTGGCGCGATGGCTTCACATTATCGTCAAGATAAATGT
The DNA here is from genome assembly GCA_019656835.1 of Rhododendron ovatum. Taxonomy (NCBI): domain Eukaryota; kingdom Viridiplantae; phylum Streptophyta; class Magnoliopsida; order Ericales; family Ericaceae; genus Rhododendron; species Rhododendron ovatum. The sequence goes on along the minus strand of CM033797.1, from coordinate 18,596,154 downwards.
GATGAGTACAAAGGGAAAGAGAAATCCCTTGTATATCGGCTATAGTCCACCCAATAGCCTTCCTACGCCGCCGTAATAATGCAAGCAACTCCAACTCTTGAAGATGCCCAAGAGTGGAGGATATCACCACCGGAAAAGTTTTGTTGTCGCCAAGGTAGGCATATTTCAAATGCTCAGGTAGGGGCTTCAAATCAAGTTTAGGCGGCTCGACACTAGATGGCAAAGTTTTTCCCTCAATTAATGGCAACTTCTCAAAGGTAGGTATCCACGGTTCCGCCCCACAAACTTCCTCCTCGTCTAGCAAGGAACAAAGATTCGCAACTTCCGGCGGTTCCAAAAAATTGGCTTCCTCGGCGGTAAGACATGCCTCCAAATCATCCTTGGATAAGAGTTCATCCACATGAGCTTGAACTAATGAATCGATACAGTTGACACCTTGAACATCATCATCATCTCCCAGTTGACTCCCAACGTTGAACATATTGACCGCCATCTTCATATTGCCGAAGGACATGTTCAATAGCCCATTCCGACAATTGATTACAGCATCAGCGGTTGCTAAAAACGGCCGCCCAAGAATAACAGGAGTAGACAATGGCGATGAAGACGTCGGGCAAGTATCCAATACAACAAAATCCACCGGGTATACAAATTGATCAACTTGGACCAATACATCTTCCACCATACCACGAGGAATTCGAACACTCCTATCCGCCAATTGAAGAGTAACCCGTGTAGGCTTCATCTTCCCCAAACCCAACTCTTGATACACCAAATAAGGTAGCAAATTGACACTCGCACCCAAATCCAAAAGAGCTTGCTCTACTCTCTTACCCCTAATAGTAATTGCAATTGTAGGACATCCGGGGTCCTTGTATTTAGGTGCAAGATTCATTTGGAAAATTTGGCTAACTTGCTCGGTAAGAAGCACCTTCTTGTGCACATTGAGCTTACGCTTCTGAGTGCATAGATCTTTCAAGAACTTGGCATAAGAAGGAATTTGCTTGATAGCATCCATCAACGGGATGTTAACATTTAACTTTTTGAACACGTGGATGGGTGAGCTGGCTTTTTTAGTCGAGAAGGATAGGGTGCAGGAAAAGGAGAGACTTGTGGGCTTGGAGTGGTGTCAGCCTCCTTTGAAACTTGAACGGGAGATTCCCCGTCTTCCTCCGGAGCTTGCTCGATACGTTCCTCCGTTGAAGTAGAACCTGTTGATGTCAATGATGGCTCGAGAATAGGTGTAGCTGGCAGATTGACAACTAGATTGTCAACCGCCTTGCCACTCCTTAAAGTGATGATCGCTTGAGCTTGCTCGGGCGGAGGTCCTGAAGAACTACCAATGAGAAGTTGACCTTGTGGATTGGCTTGTGGCTAGGTCGGAAACTTGCCCCTTTCTTGTTGGAGAAGCCCTATAGATGTGGTTATCTTTCCCATTTGGTTCTTCAGCTCCCCCATCATTTGGGTGTTATTCTCGTTGTAAGTCGATTGAGCTTACATGAAGGATTGCAGAGTATCCTCCAAAGATCGCCTTGGCGGGGGTTGATATTGGTTAGATCCTTGAAACGGGCCGGATGGTGCGAAACCTGGCAGTCCTTGTGGAAAACGAGGCTGCCCTTGGCCTTAAGCAGACTGCCATGATTGCATTTGAGAACCGGGAGGTGCTTGAGATGGTCCGCCTTCAATCTGATTGTTCCAACGGAATCCCGGATGTTGTCGTTGATTTTGGTTGAAGTTTTGGGGAAAAGATTCAAATCGTTGGTTCACTGCACTAACTTCTTCGAGCGGGAGGTTGAGGTTACTGTAATGTTGCCTGAAAGTGGGAATAGACAAGCAATTGTCGGTGGAATGGCCAGATGTTTCACATATCGCACACATCTCCTCTACCGCTCGCACTTCCTTAACTTCCTTTACCCCTTTCAACTCCAACTTCTCCAACTTTTGTGCTAGTTGCTCCATCCGTGTTTCGATAGCATTGTGCTCATTTATGAAGAACTTTCCGGAGCCACTGGGACCTTAGCTAGCCATAGCTCTATCACCAGCATCTTCATAATTCCAAGTCAATGACTTCTTGGCCAACTCATCTAAGTAATCCCAACCATCATCGGGTGACTTATTCATGAATCCTCCGGAGCACATGGTGTCGAGCAGTTGCTTGCTTTGTTGTGTGGAGCCCATATGGAAGTAGTGAATCAGTTGATACAAGGCAAAGTTGTGGTGAGGAACCGCAGAAAGCAAATCCTTGTAACGCTCCCAAAACTGGTGGAAAGCTTCTCCCTCACGTTGCTTGAAACCCTGGATTTGATCCATCAAGAGCTTTGTTCGGCTCGCTGGGAAGAATTTCTTATGAAAAGCATCTTGCACTTCCCCCCATGTGTTCAAAGATTGAGGCTTCAAAGAATGAAACCATATCTTAGCCTTATCCTTCAAAGTGAAAGGGAACAACCTCAATCTTGCTTGGTTGAGAAGCACCTCCCCGCTAACGAACGATTGGAGAACTTCCTCAAATTCCCGGATATGTTGGTATGGATCCTCGCGCTCCATACCGTGGAAGAATGGAATGCAACGATGATAGTCTGATTTGAACACGAATGTGTTTGCAACAGTGGTGGGCCGTGGAAAAACTATCGGCGACAATTGAGTGACCCGTTCCGGATTCAAATAGTCCTGAAGAGTCCTAAGCGGAGGAGCTTCCTCATCTGCCATTGATGTTCTTGATGGAGAATACGGTCGAGAATATCTGCTTGGTGGAGAGTAAGCTCGGAGATTTCTGTTTCTTACGCGAGGTGGCGAGCTAGAGCGATGCAGTCGGTTTGAGAGAGGACTACGATAAACCACAAGCATGAACCTGTGCTTTGACCGATTAAGAGCTATGGAACCACTCTGCAATAAGAAAAACAGACTGGAGGGGCTATGTCGCCGCCTCTCTCTCAAGACAAATCTGAGGGGCTATACTGCCTCCTCAATATATATATATATATATATATATATATATATATATATATATATATATATATGTATGCAAGAAAAGAAAACGACAGGCAATAGATACTAACACTAGCTTCGTTACACCTCAAGTTAATAGTGTGATCGGTTAGAGGTATCCACTAAAATTAGTATACAATGCACAAAGGAAAATTTAATGGAATACTTACAATGGTTTGTCGAACCTCCAAATAAGCATATAGAAGAAATAATCCTCGGCAACGGCGCCAAAAATGCTTCGTCGCAACCTAACCTCTTGGAAAGGTTCACACCCCAAGCGTAGGGCTAGGTCGTTGAAAGCATAATAACCGGTAAGACCGGAATCGTTCCCACAGAGAAATCTTCTTTAGCGAATTTGGAATAGAAGTTGCTTAAAGATTGCGGCGTTCAAGCGGCCAACTTTGGAGTTTTTATTCGATTGATGAAATTGAACTTGGAAATAACTAGGTTAAGATGGTCGAGTCAAAGGGATTGATTTACCCACGACTTAGCCGTCAAACGGTTTCTTCATCTAACTCATGAGTGGACCGAAACCGTCCGGATTCCACTAAAAGAATTAAAAGCTGAAGACTACTTATAACTTAATTCAAAGCTTTAATTCAAATTGAACTCATTTAACGCAAGTGAGAGACAAAAATAGATCGTTCGCACGCGTAGGATTATCAAGCTCGTAGCACGAGTCGATAGACTTCATTGATCAAAGAAGCCACCAACCCCATGATCAAAGCTAGAAATCATGGGTTTAATTCATTCAAAACCTTGAGATTAAGCTAAAGTTAAGAGAAACCATTTAATCGACTAATCCATGGGGTGAACCTCACCCCATGACCTAACCGTTAAACTACTCACTCATAATAAAAAGACTAGAAAGCATGCTAAGAATTGAAAACATGATTAACCGATAGAATTGAAAACAAACTTGATTTATATAGAGATCTCACTAGTGGCTACAACATTAACACTCGAGAATTAATCATCCAACCACTACTTACTTGAGTTGTTGAGGAATTGAATGCAAGAACTTGAAAGCAATAACTAAGGAGCTCTTAAAACATAAAGACTTAAAGTGTAAAAGAGTACATAATGGCCAATAATGGCTTCCAAAGCTATTTATAGGCCTTATAAATCAGCCATACAATGGACCAAAAGGTCCCTAAAATATCCCAAAAACATGCCAAAAGCGGAAACTTTCTATTAATAGAAGGTTGAAATGTTCAGCACAAAAAGCTGGTCGAAATGCATTGGTACCAATACCTAAAAAATGAGGTATTGGTACCAACTCAACTGTCTTCTAATTCGGCATAATGGTACCAATACCTAAAAAATGAGGTATTGGTACCTCTGTGTGAAAACTGCAGAACAGGGTCAGCTTGAGCCATCATGCCTTGTCGTGCCCCGACGGCCTTCCAATGCTTGATTTCTTGATCAACAGGACTTGGCGGAGATGTTCCTTGTGGCCTTGGTCTCTTGGATACCCTCGAGGACCATCCTCGATGCAAATGCTTCGCTTGAAACACTTTGCCATGCTCGTAGAAAACTTTACCACCAAACGTCCTATGAGGCTCCTTATGATGCCGTTAGGATTCGGTGACAATGAAATGTATACCGCCGGGCACTTAAACACTTGGTTGCACCCCGAAACGTCTCTTGGCTTTTAAAACCGCCTTATTAGCACGTTTTTCCTGAAATACACACAAAAATACCTTACGTGCATTATGGGATAAAAACGACTACTTAAACATATAAAAGCTACAAATTAGAGGATTAAAGCCCCAAGATTATACAATCTTAGGTGCTAATCACCCACCATCATCGCACCTGGACGTCCAAAGAACGACAGGTCGGCACGGCCGGAGAGAAGGAAACCAAGGTCACATGGATCCTCTCGCAATAAGCACAAATCGGTTCCCCAAGGATATGAACCGGTCACAAACCCAAAAACACCCAAATGGCGTCACTTTTCATGTTTCGTTAGTCTCTTTTGAATTGTATAACCTGAGTATCGAAATGTAATTATCTCCATTTATTTAATGAGAATGTCTTCTTCTTAATGAATCGTGTCGCTTTGCTCATTAGAATGTTTCGCTTTACATATATGGATAATTCCATCATTCTGCGGTTTGGACTTAAGACTTTGACTTTCAACGCTTCGTATCCCTGGTAATAGAGTAATGATTTTCTACCACCCCCCCCCCCCCACTTCTCATTCATTGCCTCCCATTCCCTCCTTGACCGCGTCGTTTCATGTCAAAAATAAATTTATAAAAATCAAGAATTAACTACTACTCCGTAGAATAATGGTTAAGACCGAGTATCGTTCCAACGGGGACTGAATAGCTAAGCTACGACAAATTCGATTGATTTTTAGATTAATTCGGAAAAGTAAAAATTGATTGGTTGATTTGTTTTGAAGAGCTAATTAAACTAAAGAATAATTTAATTAAAAGATTTAAAAACGATGGAGGAAAATATCTAAAGTTTTGAATCCACCCCAACTGCGTAACAACAATATGCATAGGTTAAGTTTATTTATTCGAATCAAAAGGGATTATCGCTAGGACTTGCAAATGCTAACAATAATCGTCAAGAAAATAATTGGGTTATTAAAAGGCATAGACTATCCCATAGCACGGACCGTCTCTCAGTAGCACAGTTTGGCCACCTAACGGCACGATCCGTCTTACGAGCATAATCTATCTCAGAACTCCAACCACAATCAATGAAAACCATTGCAAAACTAGGTATTTGAAATTTAAAATACAAATACTCAATCGATAGAATGAATTAAAATCAATTCATTCAATTGAAACGAAAAGGATTCTGAGTTTTACAATCGATCCGAAAAACAAACCAAAATCCATGCATAAAAGAGGTTACTTGGTGCGAAATTTCATCTTCTCCCTAGACAAGAGGTTTAGCCAGCCATGAGAATGAGAACCGTAGATGTATGGATTAATGAAATCATGGTCGGAATGCTAGAAAATCCACTGATCCGATCGAGAACCCTACGTCCAAGAACTGCCGCAGCCCCCGTGCAAGAAGTCACGCCTGATCACGTCAAAAAAGTCCCGCCTCCATGTCAGAAGCATTATATTTTATAGTGTAGGGTTTTAAGCCATGAATTACATTAAGGCCCTTTGGACTTTGGGTAATTATAGATTAATCATGCAACTTTTAGACAATCTACATTATGACCCCAAGCTTCTTTTAGTCTTCTTACTACTCAACCCAATTTGCACGTTTTCGCACCCATCAGTCTTTGAGACCTGCAAACACCATAAAATACTAAAACACGTCAAGTAACAAGGTAAGCGGATAAACAAGGCGTAAATTAGAGGGAGTAAATGGGTGCTTTTCAGCACCTATCACTCCTCCATGATTAGGAGAGATATTAAGGCTCTTGACATAGGTGCCCCCATCATGAAATTTAGATGGAATACCATGAGCCACCATGTCCCTCAGTGTTTTCTTTTTCAAATTGCACACAACCAATTTATCTTGGAGTACTCCCTCCACATTTCCTTTGGTTCTAAACAAAAATTCGTCCTCTGCTAACAAACACAACAACTCCAATAACCATATCCCATAATTAATCGTAAATTTGGTCCACGATTCTGTTACCCCGTACTCCTTCATCATCCAAACTTCACGTCGAAATCTAGAAAACACAACCGCGCACCACAAAGAGAAAATTCCCAACAGCGGCCATGTCATGACCCAAAACCTTGTATTTGAGCAAAATGTATTTGAGACACTAATTGGGAAGCAGCAGCAGATCGATATTGCTAGCAACCCAAGTTGTCAAGATGATTCTGAAGATTGATGATGTTATCTCTCCTTCTGAGTACTGATACACATCTGAGTCCTTAATTTCCAAAAGTTTTGATTGGCCTAGAATGGTTGCCAGCCACATTGTATATATTATCATCGAATCAAAAGGTGACTCAAAGTAACTCATTCTACATGTTCCGTGCTGTGAGATCTACCGACGTCGTTTTTGGTAATGGGTGTATTTTACGACTCTTGCTTTCTGGTTGGCAGACTGCTAATATTGTTGTGTTAATTAATGCTTTTGCTTTTGTTAGTGTTCTCCTGGCAGACAAATTATTTGAAGTCGGTGCAAATTTTTCCATTACCAACGGTTTTGGAGTATAATTGTTTAGGCCGCATTCTTGTAAACTTATAAGTTTGAAACTTATTTCAGTATTTTTTACTTTTCGTAATTTTTGGGATTAACCGTTCTTTTCGACTAGACAAATCGTAAAAGTATAAAAAATGTGGACCGATGTTGAAAAAATTCAAATAAGACAGCACTTTAGACAAATAAGACAGTTATTTGATATTTTTTTTCATTTTTAGTGATTTCTTTTTTTGCTTTCAGTGATAATTTTTTACTGTTTGGGCTCCTCTCGTTGATATGGATGATTAATCCAAAAAATATTACTCGAATCTAACAAAAATTTAGAAAAGACGAACAAAACACACAAAACGGAGAAAATAATTAAGTTTAAGAGAATGATGCCTTATGTAAGAACTGGGTGGCTCGTAGAGTTCTAGAAAGAAGACCAGATGCCAGAGCGGAGCGATGGCATCTGGCCTATCGCTGATGATCCAGTGAAAGTAGATTGGGCCGAAGGCCTAGGTGTTCCGTAATTGGGGGGTGCGGGGGGCAATGCCCCTGTGGTACGATACGGTATCGTACAAGGGTATTTTTGGGATACAGGCCAAATTCCGGTTAGGGTTAGAATAGAGTAGTTATAAACACTCTATGTTGTAAACCCTAATTCTTACTGTGATAATAAAGAACAGCAGCCGCTCTCGCTCCCATGGACGTACCCGGTTTTGGGGAACTGTTTGTTCCATAACCGTGATTTTCTTTTACCCGTCGATTGAATGACACATGGCAAGGGTAAAATTGGAAAGATGAAAGGTGATTTTCGTTCGCCTTAATAAGTAGGTATAAGTTGGTTAAACCTGATTAATATCAACAAAACTGTCCAACTTCCCCATGATCAAAGGAGTAGTTGGCCACGATCAAAGAGTTAGTTTTTTCCAGACGTGGTTTACTCATTGTATGTGGAAGTTACAGAATTGGAAAGAAGAATTCAACTGCCATCTCGGAGGGAAGATTCAAATTCAAACTTAAGAAGGCCTATATTTATAATCAAGATCAAGACTGTTTGAAACACACAAACAACGCCAACATGCCTTTATCTTTTCTTTTCTAGGAGTAGTTATAACTTGTAATTGTTCACTCGATTATCTTAATTGATTGTTCTTCTACGTTGGAGATTAATAAAGTCCATTTCATTAGTCTTCTTCCACAATCCAACCACTTCATTGTTTGTTTCCAAAAAAGTTCTGAAATAGGGCAAGGAACCAAACTCCACTTTTCACACCCACATTCCAGCAAGTCACGATATCATTTATCCGTCGATTTCCCGTCGATTGGATAGAAATCAGAAAATTAGTGAACAATTTTTGGCGCTAGAAGGAGGGCTCGTTATTAATTTGGAAGTGAGCAATGGTGCCAAAAACCAGGAATCAACTACCAACAGATGGTGGCAACGACAATAATTCTGCCAATACTAATGGTGGAAATGATATGAATGAAGTGAATGCAGTGAATCCAAATCAAAGGATTCCGACAGGAGGCCAACCAAATGGCTCAGAGATTGAACCATCCGATTTGATTCAACAATTTGCCAGGGTTCTGAATGATCCAGAGAATGAGACTACCAAAGCATTGATAGTTATGTACAAAGTTGCCATGGCACGAATCAACCAACAGTGGAAGTACCAGTTAACGTAAATGTTAATCCTGGGCAAAACAGTGGACTTTCCAATCCCGTTACTGAAGTGCCTTCTTCACAGGTATTTGATAACCCAACTTTTGAAAATGTTTTTACTAGAGTTAATAGAATTCCAATTGGGAATCAGCATTATTGGCAGAATCAAAGTTTTTATCAAAGTATACCAACTGCAATTCCTATTGGATCATGAGTTGGAAATAATGGGAATAATATCCCAAATGAGTTCAATGGAAGGATTGAAAACCAAACTCTTAATCCAAATATAAATAGGAATGATAATAGGAATGTTCCAAATATGGCTAGTGTTGACCCAAACTTGTATGGGTATGATCCACTGAATAGAATGAGGCAAGATTACCCTTGTGGGTATGACATGAGACCAGAGATTCATAACCAAACAGGGAGAATACAAGAGCCCTACTTGAGGGCTCAACTCATGAATATCATGAAAGATATGTATGGTCCTGGACTTAGAAGGATTTAGAAACCTATGTTCAGAAAACCATATCCAAATTGGGTAGACAATGTGCCTTTTCCTAGGCATTATAGAATCCCAAATTTAGTTCTTTTCAATGGAGAAGAAAATCAGTCAACCGTGGAACATGTGGGAAGATTTTACCTACAAATAGGTGAAGCAGACTTGGAGGAAGCTTTGAAATTAAAATTATTCACTCATTCTCTTACTAGAACTGCATTCTCATGGTTTATAAGTTTATCTCCAAATTCCATTCATTCTTGGAGAGAGATGGAAGAACAATTCCATAGTCAGTTCTTTAGGCATGCTCCAGAGATTTCAGTAGCAGACTTGGCCAAAATCAAACAAAGGCCTTCAGAGTCTGTCGAGCAATACATGACTAGATTTAAGAAAGTCAGAAATCAATGTCATTTTTATATTCCAGAGACAAGTCAGAAATCAATGTCATTTTCATATTCCAGAGACCGAAATAGTTAAAATTGCCCAAGAGGGACTTAAGTATGCATGATTTTAAGAAATATTTTACTAGAACAGAATTTAGGGAGCTGTTTGATTTTACATCAAAAGCCATAGGATGTGAGGCTATTCTGATGGAGGGTGAATTTAGAAAGAATAAATCACTTGGTACATATTATCAAGATATAGAGGGTGATGTAGAAATTGATGCTGCCCAAGTAATTGGTAAAGCACCAATTGTTTGTGATACTTTAACAAAGGCTGAGAAGCCTGTGAATATGCCTTCATCTCATCCAAATAGTAGGAATCAAGCAAATTTTAGGCAATATTCATTTGATTTGTCTAAAGCAGACCAATTGTTTGATGAGTTAATCAATCAAAAATTTTTAACTTTGTCACCAGGACATATTATTCCTTCAGAAAATGATAGGAAAGGAAAAGATTATTGTAAATGGCATAATTCTTTTATGCACAATACTAACAATTGTGTTACATTTCGAAATTGTATACATGATCTAATTCAGAAAGGACTGTTACAGTATGCTAAGGGAAACAAAGAAGTTATGGGAATTGATATTGATCCTTTTCCCTTAGTGGAGGTCAATGTGGTGACTGCCAGGTTGAAGAAAGGGAAAATGGCATCTCAAGTTGAAAGAAGAATTCAGGAAGAAAAAGAAATCATGGAGACTGAAGAAGAGTCACATGTGAAACAAAAATTTGAAAATTATTCTATTTGAGATGTGATAAGGAGATCAAGTCAGGGGAGGAAATTATTACTGAAAAATAATATAATGGAACCTATGCTAAAGGTTCTATAAGGTTTAATACTATGGGAAGCAATGATTTACAGATCTATGTTGGTCCAAAGTTGACTTTTGAGGGTAAAGATCCTGGAATTTTCATACCATCTGAATCACTTAAGTGGTATGGGGAAGATGATGGGCCATTCCTATTTAAAGGATATCCAGTGATTCCAGCACTATCGGGAAAGCCAGACACTAATTTAATAAGTCCACCAATGTTCACAAATGAAAGGGGAGGAGGTTGTAACTGTGCCCTAACTTTTACAGTAAAGGGTTTGTATATGTTGGAGAGCCCCATGTGTCAAACACGCCTTTTAAGGGAATTATTTACTTAAGTTAAAATTATTTTTAACTCAACTAAATAAGGGGGGCATTGTTTGTTACATAACTGTGATTTTCTTTTACCCGTCGATTGAATGACACATGGCAAGGGTAAAATTGGAAAGATGAAAGGTGATTTTGGTTCGCCTTAATAAAGTAAGTTTAAGTTGGTTAAACCTGATTAATATCCACAAAACTGTGATAAAGTTTTAAGGGTTATTCACCCGTCGAGTGATTGGTTAATGAATACTATATGAATTGTTTCTTCTGTCGATCAAGTGACAGGTGTCAGAGGGGGGGATATATCCAACTTCCCCACGATCAAAGGAGCAGTTGGCCACGATCAAAGAGTTAGTTTTTTCAAGACGTAGTTTACTCATTGTACGTGAAAGTTATAGAATTGGAAAGAAGAATTCAACTGCCATCTCGGAGGAAAGATTCAAATTCAAACTTAAGAAGGCCTATATTTACAATCAAGATCAAGACAGTTTGAAACACACAAACAACGCCAACATGCCTTTATCTTTTCTTTTCTAGAAGTAGTTATAACTTGTAAATGTTCACTCGATTATCTTAACCGATTGTTCTTTTACTTTGGAGATTAATAAAGTCCATTTTGTTAGTCTTCTTCCACAATCCATCTACTTCATTATTTGTTTCCAAAGAAGTCCTGAAATACGGCAAGGAACCAAACTCCACTTTTCACACCCACATTCCAGCAAGTCACGATATCATTTCTCCGTCGATTGGATAGAAATCAAAAAATTAGGTAACAGGAACCACGTATATCTTTGTGTTGATTCTTTACTATTTATACTCGTAAATCGTGTGAGTGTGTGTGGCGATCTTTAACACCTTATAGTTGCGACAATTCACAACCCAACACCAGTGATATACGTTTTAATTGTTAAGTTCTGTACTAGCTACCGACCAGAGAACTCGGTCAAACAAGTCCAACCGGTTAGCTATTGATGATGGGGTTGGGCTACCTAACGGGAACATGAATTAATGAGAGAGAGAGAGAGAGAGAGAGAGAGAGAGATGCATTTACCGCAGATTATTGTTTGTTCTTTCCATATAACTTCATGAGGTACAATTATTGATTTTGCTCCTATTTTGTTGTTAATCTGGGTTGTATGCTCTCTCCCTGTCAAATGCGTTCGGAATTGTTCGAGATTGGGGATTTTACAATATTCATATGTGGAATCTACACACATTGGACAGTTGTAGATGTATGTGTGTCCAAAATTGTGTTGGAATGTTATCCACATAAGACTACATCGTCTATCAACATATGTAGAATAGGCAGAAACTCTGCCGTCCCTTAACGTGAACCTCTCCATGTTCAAGAAATGTGTAATTGAGATATGGCTTCTTACAAAATTTGTAGTGATCTTATTCTGAGAAAATAAAGTCGAAGGGACTAACTACTAAAAAGGCCTTCAGCCAATTCCGTGTCCGTGGCATTGCTCCCTTTTCTTCTTCTTCTTTTTTTTTACCAATCTTAAGAAGGTTAGGTGAATTATTGGGTACTATTGGAGTTGCATATGACATTGCTATGTGATACTCCATGCAAACAAAAGGTCGCCACCACACAATGTGGATCACGTCAATCACTTAACACACTTAACAAAAGTAAGTGATAATATCTTTATTCCAAAATTCGTCGCCACGTAAATGGTTGAGAGTGGCAAACGGTTAAGACTTAAGAGTACCACATTGACACTGAAGTGAAGCGTGGCCTCGATTTCCGGTTTGAAATTTATGGCAGGATTGAAGTAGACCATATCTCGAGTATGTAGCCACAGCAGCAGTCAGCACAAGTTCACAGAATGAAAAGCAATGGAAGCTGCCAGTGGGGGTGGGGGTGTCTGATCATTTTATGGTACATTAAAATGCATCCATCCTCGGGGGAGTGTCGGCGGGATGAGACTTTTAATGACACCACGTTGATTTGCTTCAGAGTTCAGAGTGCCAGATGTGTGAAGAAGGAATGGTGGTGGTGGGGGGCAAGGCTAGGGACCAATCAAACTTGTCTGCAAACAAGATCTGTTGGTGTAAATAAATGGTCTAGCAAATTTGTCTACGTTATAATTGCTGTGGACTTGTCCCTTTTTTCCCCCTTTCTGCTCCATAGAAATGTCCCACTAACCCATGTGAGCTTTGAGAGGGAAAAACAACAAATTGGGCCCTTGAGAGAAATGAGAGCAGGGGCTTCCTCTGATGTGTGTTATTAGGTACAGAAGGCAATTCCATCAATCGCTTTTATTGTCTGGGTGTGTATGTATGTTTGTATCAACGGAATGAGTGCACGCAGCTGGTTCAGTTATTCCGAGATGGAATCAAAGAGAACCTATTCTGGGAAGAAAAATTCTAGGAACTCATCATATTGTATGTTTGTATGTATGTTCGTTACAATTTTTACCAAACAAAGCGATGATGCATATTTTTGGACATTGTGTTTGTAGCCATGCACGTCTAGGATTTTGATTTGAGTCGTTGGCAGCTTATAAATGCATCGGCTAAATATCCTCAGTACACCCTCATATTTGCTATTTTAGCGAAATGAACGACCATTAACAGAATTCCATAAAATTCGTTGTGATAACATTCTGACAAAATATCAGAAGAAAGGTTTTCCTTATTTCTTCTCATGAGTTATCTATACTATAAAACAGAGCGGTATCTGTTAAAAATGTCTAAACATATAAATGAAAGCAACCTCTACAATCGTTAGATCACTTTCTGATAACTTTCTAGCCATCATTCTTTTTAAAAGATATAGAGAATATTCTTTTAATAAATTCATACCTCTCTACCTTCACTTTTTAGACAATGTATATCTTAATGTAAATATTGTCTTTTATGATCAAATAGGAATATATAAAAAAATGGTAACTAAGGCCAGGGATAGAGCCATGATTTTTTATTTGTGGGGTCAAAATTTAAAACTATGTGCGATTCACTTTTTTGATTTGTTAATCAAAATAAACAGTTTTGTTACAATTAAATCAAAAAGTTGGTATATATTGATAAATTAATGTAGCTTTGTTTTATAATCGACTTCTGCGAATTTTAATTCAAACTTTGAAAAATATCTTATTTGTAATGCTATTAAAAATACTATCGTTACCTATGTATACGATCAAACTGAATGATTATTAAACACTTTATGGGAGCTCAATGAGGCATTTTATCAAACAGGTGGTACTACCAAAAAAAAAAAAAAAAAAAACCAAGCCAACAGATTTTAACTATCAAACATCATTCTAATGAGACCCAATCTATACAGCCCAAAATACACAACGAAAGTCCGAAACAAAATTACTTAAACTTTTGCATAGCACTCACGATTACTCTTACTAGACCACCGCATGATTGTGTTCTTCATTGATTTTAACGGTTCTGAATTTAGAAGAGGGCTTTACAGTGTGAGAATATTAATCGTACAAGAAAAAGAACACATGATTCAAACTTACCTCGAGTTATCAAGAAAACAATCGGCAAATTCTCCAACGTAACATCTCCAATATAAGGTTTCGGGATTTGTCTTTGAGGGAGAAGAGGAGATTCTTTTCTAAATCACAAACCTTTAAAATGAATTGGGGGCAAATTGAGAATTTGAAGTGGGGTCAATTAACATAATTTGGGTGTGAACTATAAATATCTCCGTTGAAAACTAGATGGCAGTGGGGTCAGTTGACCCCATTTGTCTCCATTTCCCTCTTCCCTTAACTGACACTTTTTATGGTGATAACCACTATCGTGCAGAGCAATTGGATAGAAATGATAATTTATTTAAGCTAAGACTACGTTACATTCTAATATGTCTTTAGATACGGATATCCACTAGTACAGAACAAAACATAATACACAATTCATCAACACTTCAGCTCTGGTTTCTTCAAATCCCATCTGGGCTCCATCAGAATTCTTACATACCCAGATGGTGATAATCCAGTTAAAAACATGCTGAGGTTGTAACTTGTAATCACATAATTTAGAACTATATATAATGGTGTCTTCTTCAACAAACAAATTTGCTTGTAAATACAATTGGCCTATATCTGTGATAGTATTCATTAAGGACCTCCCCATTAAGTGCAGCCGGCCATAATTGGATCATTAGCAGCGTGAGCCTTTCTTGCAGCCAAGTGCACCTGCTCCCGAAGTAATTGAGCTAATTAGCGAAGAGGGTCTCGCTCCCAAGCTCGATGCCTTTGCATAACTAGATGATGCCCCGGCTCCGGTCGCCGTGAAAAATGCACCATTCAACATTAAATCGCCTTCGGATCTCCAATTCCATTTCTTCCATTCACTCTCCGGCGCTTCCTCGCGTTTTGTAACCTGAAAAATTTGTACAGGAATTTGGCAAACAAAAAATTAGTAACATTGAGCTAGTTTTGCAGAAATTTTGTAGTGAAGAATTATTATAGGCTAAATCTAAGCAACCCTAACGGGTAGATCAAGTAGGCACCATCGACTTTCAGCGTCCGCGAAAAATCTTTCAGATCATTGCAGCTTTGCCCAATTGTTTACTTTAGGGCCCAAGCGTATTCGAGATGAGCGTATCTAAGTATCTTGTCGAGACACCCGATTATGAAAAAACAAATCAAAAGGTAATGGGTTAGTAAATCTAGCTAACCTCTTTGTTGAACCTGTCGTTGGGAGCCAGGAATCTGTTGCCTTGGCTGTTGATGGTGGGCTCTGCACTTCCCCCAATTGCATACATTTCCCAATGGGTGTAGTCATTGTTCACCACATGAAAGTATCCATGTCTACATCTGATGCCGACATAAACAACAAAAGGCATCAGCACATGCATCGGTGGCCCCACTCGTTCAAATCTCAGTAGAGAATAATAAATGCAAGTAGATGTGTGGGTACCCCTGTTAAATTCCGTTTATAATTTTAAAAACTTGAGGGGACAAAGAGAGTACCAATGGTCGTTGGAAACATTACAAACTTGTTAAATTCCGTCCTCGCTCTCGTTTCTTACACTGTACTTGCGTTCTTAATTTTCGCTCTCGAAGATTTTAGTAGTTCGAGATGCGATTCAAAGGCGCTTTCGCGCTCGCGCTCCTGCTCATACAAATTATACATTTTCATGTGGAAGAAAGTGCTAGGTATACGCATCATAGGTGACAGTTAGACCATAATTAATTACCTTGGCATCCTTTGCACAAGCCCCTCCCCAAAGTGGTTGAATGCAATGGTGACTTGCATGTTCTTGTCCTGTGTAAAGCTATCACTGTGGCCCAACAGCATAACCTTGTTATGGTGGGTCATGTAGTTGTTAGATATAGTTATAGCCGTTGATCCATGAATTGCATCAATGAGACCATCGTTGCAGTTCGACAGCGAGCAATGGTCTACCCAAACATGGCTTCCCCCAAAAATCGACACGCCGTCGCCGTCCGATATCGTCCTCCACCCGTAGTGCTGCGGGGAGTCCCGCACGTTGGCATTCCCCCCCTGCTTGCAATCGTGAATGTTGATCCCGTGTATGATAATGTTGGTTACGAACTGGATCGTGAGGCAGGGCCCGCCGGCGATGTGGACGCTGGATCCTCGACCGTCGATTGTCTTGAATGAATTCATGATCAGCTCTTCTTTGAGCTTGATCACCATGTCACGTGCGAATATGATCCACAGAGGCTCGTCTTGGATCACGCCGTATCGTAGTGTGCCGGGTTTTGGGTTTACCGGGTCATTGTCTTGCGGGTCAGTAACAATGTAGATTTTACCGTCCTTGCCACCAATGGCATTTTTGCCAAACCCAATAGAGCAATCCGCTAGGCGTTGGCGATTTTGTTCCCAATTTGGATCGCACCGCCAACAATCGTCGATGGGATTGCCCGTCCCACAAGAGAGAAAACCCAATTTCCTTCTCGATGCATTGATGCGCCTGAAATCAATATAATGTACAAAAAACATGAGACACATTGTTAAGTAACATTTGAACTTCCAATTTACTTAAGAAGATATGCTCCGAATTTTAAGAACAATGTTTAGGTACACAAATTTTTTGGTGCAAATAGGTAAAACACAGACGTGCCCGAAATGCCTCATGAACGTCTGTATCGAATGGTTACGGATGAAGATGTGTCCAGATTTATTCTTGGAATTCCTATAATAAAATTTTCCGGAAAAAAAAGAAAATGAAATGGTATCATACTCATGCACTTCTTGTACTACTTTCTCGGGGTCTTGAACAGGTGAACAAGAGATGGGGTTTGGAGATAGAAGGGGCAAGAGGAGTACAAGAAACAGAGGGATTGCCATGTTTTCCCACAGAGAGAGAGAGAGAGAGAGAGAGAGAGAGAGAGTGCTAAATTTAATTGAGAGAGAAGAGGGAGATTAATATAGGGCGATGAAGGATGAGAAGGGGCCCTGAATATTGAAAAAGAGAACCTTTTTGGGCCCACTTGCTTCATGATTTTATGGAAGATTAGTATTTACTGCGATTTGGGGCCCACTGCCCCAAAAGCCAACAAGATCATGTGAATCCTTTGCTTTACAAATGAAAGTAGTACACGTACTTCCTCATGAATCATGATCGATTTATGGTTTTAGGCTCCCTTTCTTTCTTTCTTTCTTTTTTCTAGCAATGTTAGATATCTCAGAAAAATTACCTCGAAAATATTCTCTGAAGAGAAACTAGTGGTTTAAATTCACTTGAATATTTGAGTCTCGCGCATCAAAGTGAATGAATGTCAATCAATAATTTTACTTTCGGGATACATAGAATTATTGTTCTTTTTCTCGATTGATAAGGGTGTCTGGTTTATCTTCCGCACATTCTGGTTATTTTTTTTTTTTCCGATTCCTTTAAAGATAAGTCATGTATACCAAGACTAGGAGAGTCTTAAAAGAGATTTCTCTCATTTTACCAGGTTTCAAACTCAGATTTTAAGGCTCCCAATTTGCTGTATTCGATGCTTTTTTGATTTTAACTCAACCAATGTGGCATGTTAATTAAAGTCCCTCATTACTAATGTCTTTTTAGAGTTGTTTTAGATACTGCATGGTAGGTAGAACATATCGGAATACTGCATGGTAAAACAACTTCAAAGACTAATGAGTTTTTTTTTTGCCTTTCAATAAGACCATAACGGGATACATATTGAAAATGTACCAAGAAGACACCATGCTCAGAGTTTACTTTAAGCTCAAAAATTTTAGAATCGGTTCTTGCTTAGAGTTAAGTGAATGAGCGGCCGTATGAACGCCAAACCACCAAGACATAACGGCTTTACTCTTTCGTTGGAGTTGTTTTTTTATGATCGCTAAGTTTGTTAAAATTAATTTAGATTACATTCGTAATTAATGTTGCCGGACTTGCTTATATGGAGTATATGTTGCTGAATATATATCCAACTTTTTTTTTATAACCTCTCTAGACATTTATAATCATTGTTATCAATTGTCAAAAGGGGAAATTCTATTTCCGAAGTGCAAAAAAAAAAAAAAAAGAAGGAGAAATTCTACCCTAATGTTTTTTTTGGTAGTGAAAAGTTATCCCTGGATCAGTTTGCGCGCACCACAGTACTAATCTCTCTAGTCTCCCACTAGCCTTTGCTAACACAAAGGATGGCCCCAAAGACTTTTTGCAATGCAAGGGAGTCGAACCTCGAACCTCGGGATGGTAAGCCCCTCTGTCTTGATTGATCAACCAACTACACTCTCTCTTGGGATTTTCTTCTACCCTAGCGTTTTTGGATGAGAAAAGAACAATGACATCAAATTTCAGGATGGAGTACATGTTGAGAAAAAATGATACAGTATACTAGTATGTGTTAAATTAGAGGAATATTGGTCTATGCATGAGATTATGTAAGCTAGTTTCAAAATCATTGTTGCCTCCCAAAATGAATGTTTTACATCGATCAATGACAATGACTCCAAGATCTAAAATCAATGCTTAATTGTAGGCTACGAGCATTGATCTAAAATCAACGAATCGTAGCCCATCTTCATTTAAAGTTTATTACAGCATCTTAGAGATAAAGTGCCATCCCGATCAAATTAAGTTGACTCTAATTTATGTACACTTATAGTATGCAAATTAATATTCTAAGTACGAAAAAGAACACTTCAGGGGCACCAAGGCAGGGGTATTACAATAATTAATGGTGATTAAAGTAATTTGTACTTCTTTCATTTGAATTACGTAAGGAAACTGGTGTGAACCATGAATGTACTAAATTACACAGTTAGGGAACCACGTAAATTCTTTGTGTGTGTTATTGTTTTCTATTCTTGATTGTTCTTTGCGATTATGTATTTGTTGTTTGGTCGTTTTCTCGACAATACCAAATTACCAATTTGTTAGAACATGTGTGAATGTTTAGTCTCTCATCAAATAAACATCTAGCATTGTAGTCTCTCCAAACGCATCTGGGCTTAAGTTTTCAAGTGGGCTCGAGTTCATCCAAGTTATATTGGGCCCAATGATGTGATGAATTCTTTGTAGTCACTCCTAAGAGTTTTGCTAGTTGCACCGACAATGGAGTACATACTCCATGCACAAATCATTTTGGGACCCATTTTAGATCGGAGCCGCTCATTTTGTTAAAAATTTTTTGTTTAGGGTCCACATAAAAAATAAGTTCTACCCGATACCGGTAAGTGCCTTTTCAAACCATCCAACTTTGTCTCAGAATTTGGCCTGAATTCTAGGACAAAGTTGGATGTTTCATAAAGGCCCCTATCGGTATCCGGTTGAAATGATTTTTTACAGGAGCCTAAAATAAAATATTTTGAACAAAATGAGCGACTCCGATTATGATTGTAGGATCCAAAACGTGTCCTAAAACGATCTGTACGTGGAGTATGTACTCTATTATATGTGCAGTTAGCATTAGCGCACTCCAAAGTCCTAACACATCCGGCGTTGCTTACACAGTTGCACATCAATGAATCGATGTGCAAACGCCCAACATAAATAACTTGGGTTAATTGTGATCTTTTAAAAAACAAAAAACAAAAAAGTAACTTGGGTTAATAAATATAATAAAATAAAACTGATGCTTTTTCCTCATCCTTTGTCTTTATATTCTATATATACTTTTCGTTATTGTCGGTGGTGTTTGACAATGATACATCTCTTTTAAGAAGAATATGTCGCTAGCTCTTGGATGTAACTTGCATGTGTTGCATTACCAAATTAGTAATTAAAGCCGTTATTGTAGGGTTTGTTTCAAATCAGCCTATACGAACTAGCTTACGCATAGAGCAGAAAGCATATAGTGAGTAAGAGCTAATCAGAGAACACGGATCCGGGCCGGGGTGCTGTAGTGCACGTGTGGGGCGGCACACAGTCTTCGATTTCATCAATCAACGGTCTAAATTAAATATAATAATTTATCGGTAAAAAATATTTATTACCGGTCAGAGATTAAAAACGCATCGCAATCATTGATTGACGACATCAACAATCCGTGTTTCGCACTACACGTGCACTACACCGGGGTGTATTACATCACCTCCGGTTCCCAAAGGAACACGAGAAAATAATTTGTTTTGTGAGAATATATATTATTTATTTAGAAAAATTCAACATCCCTTATCTTTCTTCAAAAAAGTCGTTTATTTTGAAATTTGAGTGGAAGATTCATAATAACTTCTTGGAATAGTATTACCAAAATAATTTCTAGTTGAGGTATGCAAGCCAATTTACTCGTGTCTCAAATAATCATGTGACTTGAAAGTCAATTAACAACCAAATAAATTTTCAATAATTCCGTAATGTTATCCTGATGATATTACTCGGGCTCAAATCTTGAACTTGAATTGTAACGTCAAAGAATAAATATAATAACGACGTCATCTCACTTTCTAGCGCTGTCATTAAAACCTCTACAAAAGTGGAACAAAGAATCTGAAATTTCATTGGAAATAATCTTGGATGATCACATGGTTTTCAACTGCATTGTGATTCCTTCTTTATTCCAAGAGATATTTTCAAACGGTAAAACATCAACGTGCTGACGTGTCACAACGGAAATCTCTACGTGTCAGTACGTTGTTGAGTCCACGTGGTGGGGTTTCATGGTGGAGGCCGTACTGTCCGTAACGTGATGACGTGGCCATGTTCTTCCACGTGAGCTTTGTTCCCCTAGATTCTCTCCACGCTGGGCCACACCATGCGCGTTGTATCGGATGGTCTTAATCTTGGCCGTTCGTTGTCTAATTCGAGCGTTATCAGCTTTTGGAACTTGTCAACTTCCACTCAAGTTGGGCCAGAATACTTTTTGCGAATAATTTGCTTTTGTGGGTTCATTAGAAGGTTAGGATATCATCATCAGTTTGTTGTGGTTAAACCATAACTAGGCAACTTGGCCGGGCCACATTCTTATCCACTTACCCCGGAGAGACTAAAGTTGGCCTGGTGGTCAAAATTTGAGATTTATTGATTTATTCTTTCTTAAAGTTTAAGTTTAAAATTTTTTAGGTGATATCAACTGCTTTGGAGGTCAACTGACAGTCCATAGAGGCATTCATTTCGATTTTAATTAGACTTCCCGGTAAGTGGACGACAAGATTATTCTCAGTACTAATAACAAAATTACATTCTCATCCACTTGGCAACTGTTGTGTTTTTTATTTTTATTTTGCCTTGCTGGTTATCTATATAATAATCAAGCTCAATTTTTAATTCTAATATACATACATAAATCTAACGATCTAGAGTGGTTCCTTGAATCCAATGGCTAATTTCTTGGGCTAGCCATTTTTGGGAAGAATCTAAATCAATTTTTCTCTCTCCATGCATAATCATGGTTTCTTTGGTAGGGAGAAGATATTAAGGATACTGCAACCATTAGTGTTTTGGTTTAGTTGACATGTCTAGATCATGAATGTCATAAAGGTGAAGCTTATTAAAAAAGAAAAAAAAAAACCAGCCTTTGGGATGATTCAAGTTTATTTGTGAGGGTGGTCAATATATAATAAGGAGGACAATCAGGGACAACCAGAAATTTCACTACACAGGGGCGACCGTGCATGCAAGAAAAAAAATATAAATACACATCCATAATAACGTAAATACATTAATACTCAAAATAACGTAAATGCATAAATCGGGATTAACTAATGAGATCGATCTTAATGTATGTGTCAAGTTTTTCTTTATTGTTCATCTTTTTTTTTTCATTTATCACAACTGGACGAATTCGGTACATAAGCTTTCATGTTACTTGATTTTACCAGTCAAAAAATAAAGAATTAGAAGTCTAGAACAACAATTGGGGAAAGACATACCTGCAACTTAGATTTCACCAAAATTATTTAGGGTTTTCAAAATCTCTTCTCATCCGTTGCTATTTTTTTGAAATTGCCTTTGAAGCCTTAACAATTGGAGATGTTTGTGCCAAGATTGAGATTTTAGGGCAAAAAGAAATAAAACTGTAAAACACTGAACCCATCTAAGGTAGAAGTTTATTACTTGAATATTCACAACATTAACCTTCTAGTTTTATGTTTTGTAATATTTTAATCCTTCGCATTTAATAATTAATGTTGGTATTCTCATATTTCAAGGTTACTATTATATTTTTTTTTCAAAATTCTACACAGGGCGCGAGCCTATATACTTTCATAGGAATTATTATTTTTACATATAATAATAGTGTTTTTTTCTTCTTGCAGGGGTGACCGCCCTTACTGGCCCATCCCTGGCTCCATCACTGAGGATAATTTATTTAGGTAAGGACAGAAAACTGGAAATCCAATGCTTGGACGTAGTGTTTAGTTGCTGAAAATTGTGTTTATTGTGGATAATTAATTATTAGGATTCATAAATGCCTTCTAATTAGTGCGTATTTATTTTGGATGATTTTGTTATTGTAAACTCAATATCAAGTAGTGCCGCTCCTTTAGGTATGGGCAATTTGCTTACATTTTACTTAGGACATTGGAAACCATATTGAATGCCGAATTCTTCAAGCCATACCTTTGGGCACAGACATGCGCTAGTTATTTCACAACTGTGCACATTTCTTATCCATCTTTAATTAGTCAGCCGCAAATTTAAAAAATTGACACATTATCTTATAAGTTGCGACCCTAGAATTTAGGAAAAGACTATAATACATATCCCTTATTTGGGTGTGTATCATATGCACCCCCAAAATGTTAGTATGAATTATGCAGAAAATGTTACGAATCGTATTGCTAAAAAGTTACGAATCGTATAAAGGTTACGAGATACACCAAAATATTATGAATCATAATGAAAATGTTACGAATCGTACTGCTGAAATGTTACGAATTCTAGAACAAAAGTTACGAAACACACTAAAATGTTATAAATGAATCATAAAATAGATGCATATGGTACATCCTTTTAAAGGGTGTGTATTATAGACTTTTCCTAGAATTGATTACTCCTATCTTATTTCCGTGTAAACTTTTGATGTAGGTTGAACTCAACAAAAGCTGGCTAGGAGGTGTTCGATTCATTTCACAATCATCAACGTGGTAAATAAGGACCGGAGGTGCAGTAGTGCACCTCCCGCACTGCACGTGTAAGGCGGCCAATCCGGTCGTTTATCTCGGCAATAGATAGCTCGGATTTTCATCCGAATAATAGACGGCTAGGATTTGTAGGAGCTCAAATTAAATCCGAACCGTTCGTGTTAAGATGGACGACTGGATCGGCGTGTAATACGGCGGGTGCACTACAATTCCTCCCATTCCGGTAAATAAGGTTATCCGACATTCATTAGTCATTACTATCTGCATATGAAAGTCAAATATATATATATGGTTATAACGTTTTTAGCTCAGAGGTTGATTAGCTCTCCCTTCCATTCAAACTAGTACGTGAATTGATCTTCAATCTATATCTATTTCATACATGAATAATAGACCTCCATTTTATTTTAAAACTTGTACTACTAATTAAGGAAGTTACATCAAAACAACTTGTTTTCAATCGACTAATACCGCAATCATCAATTAGTAGCTTATTCCGTTTTTAATATACGGACCACAAAGAATGTCGTTTAACCTCATAATGAGTTGGGGAAAAGTTTATGAATTATTGATTTTGAAGTTTGATTAGCATACGCAACCGAAACCGTACATTCTTAATTTGGGTAGATTTGTAAATTAGGTCCTAGCTCCTACTTTAGTAGCGCCTTTATTTTGTTTCGTTTTTTTTTGTTGTTGTTCATCATAAAGTGTGAAGAATAATAATGTGGCCACCGACGGTTTTTTCAACCCACGAGGGTTTCCTTTCCCAATGAGTCCAAAAACACTTCGCCTTTCGACAATCTCGTACGTCCGTTTGTACGTGTGTAAACCGGAGAGCCAGTACATTCTAGTACAGTAGTATATCCATCCCCACTCCCAGTAGCAATTAATCAACTCTTCTGTAGCCTGTGTGGCCCTGTAGAGATAGAGGAAGTTTTAATGGGCATGTGAGTGGGCACATGGAATATGAAGGGACGGTACGTGGCCCATCTCACTTTATATGGAAGGAAGAAAACAACCCAGCAACACCCTTTCTATTGTTTAATTGGGACCCGTAGTGAGCAATAA
This sequence comes from Rhododendron ovatum, assembly GCA_019656835.1. Taxonomy (NCBI): domain Eukaryota; kingdom Viridiplantae; phylum Streptophyta; class Magnoliopsida; order Ericales; family Ericaceae; genus Rhododendron; species Rhododendron ovatum. The sequence continues at coordinate 18,571,753 of CM033797.1, read as the reverse complement.
TGTAGCGCCCTTTGTAGTACTGTGCAATTAGAGTCGTTCATCTCGACAATTAATGATTCAGATATGTTTGTTAATTCTTATCGATAAAAGTGTATTTTGACCGATAAAGTAAACAACGAATCTGAACTAGCTAGTGATTGGAAAAATAGACGATCTGAATGATCATTATACCTCTGTAGTGACTTGCTCATTGCAGGGTCTTTTTTTTTTGGTTGATCCGCTTGCTCATTGCAGGGTCACCAGCTCCTTTTATTGTAAGCTTTTGCACTGAAAGAGAGAGCGCGCAACCGATTGCCGCAATCACTTCACTAAAAGTAAGGATGGCCGGAGTAGTTGGGCGACAGCCCTACCCATATTTCAAAATTTTAATTCTCGAAATTATGGAGTATAAAAGTTTGAGTGGTGCTACAGTTCCCGACGGCGGGTTGTCGGGAATTCAGTTGGGATTTTCTCGTCGGGAACTTCGGACTTTTCATAAAAGTTTGCACGCCTAACATCTTTTTCAACAATACGAAGACCGCCCAACTAAGAGTGATTGGAAAACTAATGCTACTTTAAAGTAGAAAAAGTCTACAATATACGCCCCTTAAAAAAGTTTATCATATGCACATATTTTATGGTTCATTCATAACATTTTAGCTTGTTTCGTAGCTTTTGTTCTAGAATTCATAACTTTTCAGCAGTACGATTCGTAACATTTTTATTGTGATTCATAACATTTTGATGTATCTCATTACCTTTATACGATTCGTAACTTTTTAGCATTACGATTCGTAACATTTGGGTGTGCATATGATACACACCCAAATAAAGGGTGTGTATTGTAGTCTTCCCCCTTTAAGTATTACTCCCTCCGTTCCTTTTTAAGTGTTCCACTTCGTAACTCCAACTTATTAAGAAAATATCATCATTACACCTTTCATATCAACTTTTACCTTCACTTTCCCTACTTACCCTTTATGGAGACATCATCATTACATTTGTACTCACTAACTTTTCAAAAAGGAATCTACTTTTAGGGACAAAATAGGAAATATACCCACTTTTACCCACTAACTTTACAAAATGGACACTTATTAAGGGACAGTCCAAAATGAAATACTGGACATTAAAAAGGGGACAGAGGGAGTACTATTTTTAGAATTTGTACCATTATTTTTGTTTTTCAAAATGGATAGAGATGCACAAAATGATATACAGTTGTAATTATTGATAACGATATCTTAGTAATTGAATGGTTTGATTGAAAGTATTTTTAATAATTTTTATTGGTAGTGTTTATTCTATTTATAGTGGAAAAGTTAGTAGATATCGAGCGCCTTTTACCGTTCATAATTTTTTTTTCCTAATGTTTGTCCACTCAACCTTGAATTTCTATGTTCGCCCCTAGTTAATGGCCTTGTGGGGCTGCTCTATCTCCTTCGCAAAACCAAGGTTACAAAGAAAAAAATTAGTACTGTTCCTAACTAGCATCATACAAAATTTTGTTTTACGGTCTAAGTCTCAAGGCGCTTTTAACATTGAAGTGTCATGCATGATGCATCATCTTAGTAGTGGGGAATTTGCACGCACAAATCCCACTCCCTCTCACAACATTATTGGCCACTAAGTGTGCCGTGCCACTGAATTGCGACCTCCCCAAACAAAGCTCACCTTTGATCCATCGAAAGACCACCTCAGTTTGTTCACATCAGCAATGAGCACTCCCACTTCCGTGTTTACTGTTTACTTCTTCCTGCCTTCGAATTAGATTAACCACTTGCTGTGAATCACCTTCCATATGAACCAACTTCAAACTCAATTCCTGTGCAAAAATTAGGCATCCTCTAGCTGTCAATGCTCCTAACACCACTGGATTTATCTGCAGGTTACCATAATGCACTGCTCTGGCTGCTCTGAAGGCCCCGAACTCATCCCTTAATTATATTCCCCGCACCCCTCGTCTTGCTTTAGTTATCAAGGCCGCCATCAAAATAACATTAATCGTCGTTACAATGGTGGAATTCTAACATCTAGTAGCACATAGATTTTGAGGGCGCAAGGAGAAATTTATCTAGATATTGGAGGAATATATGTACCTGAAGTCATACAAGTGTGATAACTATTAACTGTTTGGAGGAGCAAAATGCCAAGATCTCCCATGAATACCAAAAAATACCTGTGACTCGATCAACTAAACTTAAGTATCGGGCAAGCACAACGTACATGCATACACCGTTACACACGCAAGACCCGATTACTAACTGAAGCTATTGTTTGTTTTGGTTAGGTCCATATTTAACAGTCGATGACTCAATCGGTCGCACCAGTCTGAGTTGTAAGTCCAAAACCCTCGTGCATGTTATATGTTCTTTCTAGACATCATCCACGTCCTTCTTGAGATGCCAACAAAAATAATTTCTTAAGAAGACCGGAGGAGAAAAATGCAGTTTTAGGAGTTAGTATTTGCATCTAATCATGAGTTGAATAATAACCATACAAACTATCTAAGTGATCGATGTGATAATGCGAAGGGAGCTAGGCCAAGACGAGTAGAAGCCAGGGCACTGCACATGGACAGTGGGCACGAACAAAGTGGTCCAACCGCACCGCACCCCACCTAACTAGCTGCTGCTATAAACACTCCAATTTACTAGCTAGTGGAGTGCTATATTATTCGACTACTACTTTCCTTTCCTATTAAGGCGAAACAATTATGCAGTTATGAAAGTCAGGTTGCAATTGAAAGCTCCTAAGACTTTTGAAAAGAGAGAAACACTGGCTAGCTAGTAGTAATATCTAGCTACTTGCATTTAAACTACCTACCTCAACGGCCCCATCGATGTACGCCACATGAACGTATGCTCACCCAATTAATACTATGGATACACCGATTGAGGGGAGATTATAACATTATAAGTTAAAACAACGCGAACGTCCCAGATCATTTATGTGAGTTCTGTGGTGAGCTCCACAGAAAGAATTGGTGCGCAATCAGTACCCGCCCATGTACCCATAGCCGGATTCATTACTACAAGTTTGGATTTGGTGCAACATTGATGAGAATGCTATACATGATAGGGTAAATTCCAGATACATCCCCTGTACTTTGATCGTTTTTCAACTACACCCCCTCTACTTCATTTTTAATCACTCACACCCTTTGTACTTAAGACTGGTTTGGAAGTGTTAGTATTTCCGTCTAAAGTAGCGAAAAGACTGAAAAAATACTTTATTCATTTAAGAAATAAAAACAATACTTTGTTCATTTACTAAAATCTGTTACACTTTCTTTGAAAAATCATAACTTATTCATATAAGGTCCAAAAATACTCATACCAGCGCCCAAACTTGCATAACATCCATGTGTATCTACTGTAAAATTTTAAAGATTAGTTATCAACCAAATATTCTTCAAATTTCAAAAGAACAAGCTGTTCTACATAAAAACAGGGCAGCCAAACATGTCTTCGTAGAAAATTCATAACTAATTCATTTCAACTCCAAAAATATTGAAACCAACTCTCAAAGTTTTGTAACGTAAAGTATTATTCTCAGTAAAAATATCAGATTCATAACTTAATAGGATAGTTTCCCGAAATAAAAAGAAGATGGCTATGCCCAGATTTGGAAACATGTGTATCAGTCCATATTCCGAAAATCATAACTAATTCTGTGTTGATCGGTTTTGCATGTTCTTGGTATCAAAATCTTCGTCTTTAAACGTACTTTAAAAGTTATGAAGATTTCAAAAATTGAATCATAGCAGAAGGTTTCTCAAAATACGAATTTGTGATGGTCCAAAAAGCTGTCAGGAAAGTTTAAGAAGTTACCGGTAAGAAAATAAGTTTTCCGACGAGAGAATGGTGACGGGAAGTGGTGGTTCGTGGTGGAACTGAGGTGGGGGGTGGAAGAACACCATCCTCCTCATTTTTCTTCAAATTTCGTAGCTCCGTCCCTCAAAAATTAAAATACATGTTTAACTAGTTTTTATCAAGATGATAAAAAAAATGTTATAACCAAATATATTTACACATGCATGAGTGTAATTCTAGGTGTCAAATTGGCCATGCCATGTGTCTATAAGCGTGACATGTGTCCTTGTATGCGCAAGTGGTCCCAGACGCTCGAGCACACGCTTAGCTGAGAAGCTGTTCGGGTTTCGGTCTCAGAAAAATATGAAATTCGCTCAGTATCCTAAATAAATTATTCTAAGAATAACCCCATTCTCGGAATTTCAAGAAAAAATCTAGAACACAGACATTTGAAATGGGTTTTGAGGGCTCTCACAGTATATGTAGGATGTAAATGGGTTTTGAGGGCAATTTGATCTTAGAAAAGATGTTTAAGAAGGGAAAATTCCCGCCAACAAGCCATTACCTGTTTTTTCGTTATTTTGGACGGAAATACTAATAGTTCCAAACCAGTTTTAAGTACAATGGATGCGAGCAATTAAAAATAAAGTAGAAGGAGTATAGTTGAAAAATGACCAAAGTACAGGGGTGTATCTTGAATTTACCCTACATGATATCACCACTTCATTGAGAGCTTCAAACTCGATCTAGAACTGCGAATGAGTGAGCTTAATTAATTAACTAATTCGGTTATAGGTAGGAGACCATCAGTCGCCCCACTCTACTAATTACTCCTTCCGTCCCTAAATAAGTGTCCAGCGCGTAAAATTAGACTTTACAAAATATGCATATTTTTTATTAAAAAATTTAATTTTTTTTTCACAATCTAATAGAACTCATTGCTATCTATTGATTTGTGAAAAAAAATTAATTTTTTTAATGAAACAAATGCATTTTTTGGAAGGCCTAGTTTTACGCGCCGAATACTTATTTAGGGACGGAGGGAGTATATAATAATTCGGGAGTATCGCTACGTGGTACTTCAGACCACTTTATAACCACACATTTCTGCGGTCGATCACTGAGTGGATGGACTCTACAAAAACATGTGATCGTAAAGTGATCCGGAGTACCACGTGACGATACTCTTGGACTATTGAATATTTACTCCTCAATCTCCTCCTTTTCAATTGGTGACACCATGTAGGGTTTATGAACGAGCCAACCGAGTCAAGCAATTTATTGCTCAATCTTAGCTTTTTTTTAGCCAAGTTAATCTGAAATGAGATTTAGGCCCCGTTCTCTTGAATTCAACTTAAATTTGAGAGTTTTGTCTTAATTTGAATTTTTTTTTTTTTTGCATTTGTTAATTTTGCCCCAAATTTTTGTGGATTATTGATTTGTCTCGAAGGGAGAAATCAGGAAAGTAATTTTTTTTTTTACTTTACCCAAGTATTGTTCAAGCTAATTAGATTGAACAATAATGAAAGCAATCTTGAGTAAGCTTAAATATTTTGTATGACATAAATCGAATGAGCAAGCTAGCTTGTTAATTCAAGCTTAGCGGAAAAAATCTTTGAAAAAATGTTTTAAGAATTGATTTGGTATAAACTAAATAGATGTTGAGCTTTTAAAGAGTGACCATAGCAGTTTTATTCATATAATCACAACGCGTAGCATCCTCTCTACACGTTTGAGTGGTGAAAGTTGTGGACTTCTTATGAGGTCGGCTCATATATATGTCTCATCACACCCAATGTTTCTTGAGTCTCCAAATTTGAAGACTCAAATTCCACTCTATATCTTGGACTTTCGAGAATCACTGCAGAAATGGAATGAATGCTATTCATTCCCTGAGATGTTGGCGTGATGGTAATGACTGAGACTTAGGAGCTTGCTCCTTCTAGGTGTCAAGTTCAAAACCTCTTAAGGTGCTATCAACTTTTTTGAGGTCATTTCATATTGCTTCGGCTTTAATTGAGCGCCCCGCTAGTGCATGGTGCAAATGGTTCTCAGGATTAATTGAGGTGTGCGTAAGCTGGCTCAAAATGTGTTATCAAAAAAAATCCTACAATTATTTTCAAATGGGTAGTCTTAGGCTGTTAACTAGCCAAAATGCTGCTGGTACAGCAGCTTGTTGCACAGACAGAGCGTACAACGCTTATTTGGGCTCGTCTCGGGTCCAAAAAAAATAATCGGAGCCGCTCATTTTATTCAATATATTTTTCTTAAGGTCCCTGAAAAAAATTAGCTCCATCCGACATCGATAAGAGCATTTGCGAAGCATTCAAAATTGCTTTAGAAATTTTTCAAAGCAATTTTGGACGCTTCGCAAACGCTCTTATCGATGTCGGATGGAGCTGATTTTTTGCAGGAACCTTAAGAAAAATATATTGAACAAAATGAGCGGCTCCGATTATCTTTGTTGTACCCGAGACGGGCTCAAACAAGCGCTGTACGCGCTGTCTGTGCAGAAAGCTATGTACCGGTAGCAGCATTCGTTAACTAGCTAGCTTTGGACCTACATGATTAGCTAGCCCATCTCTTTTGCAAAGTTGGAATTTTGTTCAGTCGTTGTTGGAGTTTTTGTTTTCTTTTCCTCTTTTTTTGGACTTTGGAGTAAAAAATAACGAAATGCAGTAACCAAGAGAAATGGAGCAATTGTTCCTTTTTCTGGGGTAAACCAAGCTCCCAAAAGCTACACATTTCCAACCCATTCAGGAAATTCTTCTGCTACGTTTGTAGATAGCCCAGTAAACAGTTGGGCCTCAGGTTGGGTTTCAGAAAGACTGATAGCAATGTCCAGAAGCCCGCCGGTTTGGCCTGTCCCAGTTTGGTTCCTGCCAACATTCAGCACACTAAGGCCTAGTTTTCCAAAATAAGTTGGGGCTTTCTTATGTTTTGTCTTTATTCATATTTTTTTCGTAGTTATTAGTTTTGCTTTAAACTTTTGTGATTGTTGTTTCGTGTCGACGAGAGGCATCGTAAAAGTAAAAAATTACTACTATGACTTTTACAACAAACAACACAACAACCCCCCACCGTTTTCTTTTCTTTTTTTAGGGAAATATCCAAATTTTAGCACTTTTAACCTAGCTTTCTCTTTGAGAAAAACCAAAAATTTATAAAAAATTTAACGCAAAACTAACAAATGCGATTTTTTTTTTTTGTTTTGAAAAAGGACAAAACAGAAATTTGTTTTTTTGGAAACTAGGCCTAAAGCTTACGGGTATTTTACTGCCAATGAAATTATGCAAGCCAGCCCAAAGTAAAGCCCTAAAGTACATTTCTGGGCTGGGCTTGTTCCCAGCCTTTTGTTTATATGCATGCTGAAGCGGATCGGGTTGTTTGGATACCCCTGTGAGTCTGTCTTTACATTTTGAATTGTCAACAGGGAATTGATTTTCACTCTCCTTTTAACCATTTACACTACTTTTTTTTGTCTTTATCCACTTGAATTTACTATTTTGCCCTTTATTCAATACTCTTTTTCACACATTCAAAAAAAATATTGTAAATTCATGTGGATAAAAACAAAAAAAAAGAGTGCAGATGATCAAAAGGGGGTGTGAAAATCATTTTCCTTGTCAAAATTTTGGATTATTGGTGTTTGGAATCTTTGTCTACATGAGCATATGACAGTTTATCTCTCAATACATTTTTAGGATTATACTGACCATCCATTTTTGTATACCAAATGTTATCTGACCAAGAGATGGATTTCGATTATTTGAATCTTTTTGAATGATCTACTCAACACATTTTACAAAATTGAACAGTCCAAGTCCAAATCGCGATGATGAAATCTTGATTAAGCACATTGCAACGCCCTACATTTCGTAGACGCATTGTGACATCGGCACACTACCCCTAGTCCGTTGAACTCCTACTCACTTCGAATTTAAAAGAAGATTCAAACACGTGTGTGAAGAATGTGGAGAACACATGTGGCAAGCAAAGAGTAAAAATAAGGGAGGGTAGTTATTTCTTACGAATTTTTTTTTTTTTTTGGGTATAAAAAATATCCCCTTGTTCTTCATCTCATTGTAAAATTAGGTCCAAGAAGCAAATAGGAGTAGATGCCCCTTGGACGAGGCAGATAGGAGTAGGTAGATTAACGTAGATGGTTCAATCTTATTGCTTTTTAGCAATTCGTGGCATTCTCGGTGGTTGTCTTCTGTTACCAAAAAAAAAAAAAAAAAAGTGCAAGACATCTCCTCCTTCTCCATTTCTAATTTTTTTCCCTTTTCTTCCTTGTAAATATTTTCCTTATTCGAAGTGAACTTAAGTTGCACTTGAAAAATGTCCTCTTTGTTGGCACGCCTATTTGCAAGTTTGGGAAAAATTGGCCAACACTAACCCAAATCATATCTCTCACATAATGAATCAATCACACCTAACACGTTGTAACATCATAATGATAGACTTGACTTTGAGAGTTCAACCAAAAAATTTTACGAAGCACCTGGTGGTCTATATGCTCCAAGGGAGGTTAAAAAAAAAAAAATAACTGCATAGATTTCGAAATAAGCTTGGATTAATGATGTGCTCGACTCATACAATTTATGGAAGCACCAATCTCACGGGCTGTCATCTATTAGAGTTGAGAAAAAGCTATGTAAAAAATATAGGCCATGACTTTTCTGTCATTTGTGTGCAGCTATATGCCCTTAGGCCCTGTTTGATAGGAGTGATTCGATATGGGATTGTGGCAAAGCTATTTGCCCTTCATCCCTTTTGTTTCCTGATATGGACCTTAATTTCATAATTCAAACCGTTTCATAATTTCATAATTTCTATGTGTACCGACCAAAATGTAGGGAGATCGTACCGACGGCCGATCCGATCCGTCCAAAATTTTTTTTAAAAAAAACCGAGGGGCCCTACGCGGGAATTAACGGCATCCGATGTGTGTAAGGTGCTTTATCTAAACACTCTATTTTTCGTGTATATATAAAAAATTTTGGACGGATCGGATCGGCCCTACACACATCGGATGCCGTTAATTAATTCCCGCGTAGGGCCCCTCGGTTTTTTTTAAAAATTTTTTTGGACGGATCGGATCAGCTGTCCGGTGGCCGGAGACGGCCGCGCGCGGCCGTCGGTAGGAATTCTATCGGTGCAAATAGCACCACTCCAAGATGTTTATCATCACAAAGAATTATTTTAATTGCATATCTTCAGTACGTGATCGGTACAACTTTAGATGTGTAAACTGGGTTTCGTGCATGTTGGTTCGAAAACGAGCTGTGCTATCCACACAGATTTCTGTGCACAGATTGTGCACAGATTTCAATGTGGGACCCACTACGGGTCCCACATAAACAATCCGAGCCGTTCATTAAATGTAAAATATTTTTCCGAGTGTCCACATAAAAAATCAACTCAATCCGATACATATAGAAGCTCGATCCAATCATCTAACTTTTCATTCAGATTTCAGAATAATGAAAAGTTAAATGATTGGATCGAGAGCCTATAGGTATCGGATTTAGTTGATTTTTTGTGGAGACTCTTGAAAAAATATTTTACATTTAATGAGCGGTTCGGATTATTTGTGTGGAATCTATAATGGATCTCACATAATAATCTGTGCATGATATGTGTATGAAAAGTCTGTGTCAATAGACTTTCTGTTCGAAAACCAACAAAATCCAATTCTTGCATCTAAATGTGTTCCGTTAATTTACTCATAGATGTCCGATTAAAATTATTTCCACAAACAAGCATCTTGACGAGATCTAAGATATAAAATACTAGCGGATAGTCTCAGATTAAATAAATTATTTGTTTTATCCAACTTCTCTACACGATAGTTGTAATCAATACTGTTAAATTTTTTGAAAGATTCTAATCTAAAATCAATCGACTACAGATGGAGCAGCTGTTAGATTTTATATTAACCAAGTTTCTCATTTCTCAAACTAAAGAGGAAGCCATCTTCCATTGGGATTCAATCCAGCCAGAAATGGGCTATAATGAACAACAAACTACCACCACCAAGTGGTAGCCTAGATGGTTGAGGTGTGAGGGTGAAAGTCCCCAACCCACACACGGTTGTGAATCAAATGTTGTGTGGAGGGTCCTTAAACCGCTCTAGCATTTTGGTGGGGTTGTGCTGACGGACTCTTTTTCCTTTTTTCCAAGCAATAGCTATGGTTTAAACCGGACAACACAAAATGGATGAGAACCCATTGGATAATGTCTAGAATTGCTAGGCTGGTTGCCCCTATTTATCAATTTGAGTAGGGGAAAAAAAATGAAAAACTACCAACAAACCCCCAAAATTGTTCAACAAAAGACAAAGTTCAAGAAAAGAATTAAGTTTCAATAAAAACTAGTTTTGAGCATGAATATCCAAACATATCTGAATCTGATAACTCAGCCCTCATCCGATTAAGCTGATTCAAACCCAGTTGTAGAATATATTACTATAAAGCACCGAAACAATCGCCGGAGTTACAAACAACAAAAACTGACCCCTGTTGTCACTTGCCGCCTCACCCATCAGTTACCTCACTTGTTCCTCATACGGTTAATCTGGTTGAGAGCCGGTTGGAGGATGTTAAAAAGCACCCAAGCAATGGCCGGAATTATGGGCAGCAACAGAGCGAGGCCACGGTTGTCGCTTCCTTCGGCGATGGTGGCGAGTTCCTGCGCGGCCATGGCGGGCCCTGATGGACTCAGGGCGGAGAAAACGGCTGCGGCGACGGCGGTTTCGGCGAGGGAGGGAATTGAGGTTTCTGATGGTCTGTAGGAGCAAATGAGTTTGGGGAGGGTTTGGATTGAGAGTTGGAGAGAGATGGGTTTGGAAGAGGTGTTTGGAGTGGTGGTTAAGCACTTGGGATTGAGAATGGCCGTTATTGTTGTGATGGTTCCAGCCATTAGGGTTGCGGGTGTTTTGGTTTTTGCTTTCAGGGTCGAAGTGAGATGAGAGAGAAGGAGATAGACGAAGACCAAAAGATATGAGAAATTTTGCCCCCTTATCCAGATAGTGGAATTGGTGAGATATTTTTTTTATCCGAGGAATAGGTGAGATTATCGACTTTATATTACGGACACATTACTCGGCCACATCCCGATCATATCACTCTTACAGAAGTTTTACACATTTAATTGTGATATGGAATCCACATGTATGTAAGAGTGATGTAGTCAGGATGTAGCCGAGTAATGTGCCCGTAACATTATTGGTGGGTTCTACTTTGTTTTTATATGGAAAAATGTTAATGACACATTAATGTGTCATATTTCAATCACACATCTCTTATATGCATGTGTGAGAATTTCACAACAAATGTTAGAAATTCGTTAAGAATTCACATATATATGAGAGGGGTATAATTGAAATGTGACAAATTGATGTATCCCTAACATCTCTTTTATATGACCTATAAGTGAAGTGGTGACATCACATCAGCACCATATATGGTGTTACGGCCGTTCACAAAATTTTATCCTTACTTACCACTACTTGGTGGCGTCACGTCAGCCATAGGATTGATGACCTTCTTGAGATGCTATTTTCTCACTGTGATTCTGTCGCAATCTTATCCCTTTTTAATACGGAGTAAAATCTTTTTTCTGTAGAATTCTCCCGAAACCGGGAAAATAATGGTTAATGACGTGTTTTGATAATTAATATCCGTTAAGAACATTTTCAGTATTAATAAATATTCTTAATTTATCCTTGACAGATATTAATTATCGAAACACGTCCTGAACCGTCATTTTTCCAAAACCTCAATGGTGGGTGGGTGGATGAAGCGGGCCAAACCGAGTTCATGGAACAAACACGAGACTCGGCTGGGTAATGGGCCGGTTATATGGTTCAGCACTGTAAGGGCTGGGCCCATGTTTTTCCAGGATAAGAAAGCAAACTGTAAGTGTAACTGCACAAATGCAGTAGCAGCAGAGTCGCAAGTGGAGCTGCCAAAGGGTTGGTCCGGTTGGTTGATAGGTTTTGCTCTCCATATAATTGATTACAGTTTGATTCTTGGGTTTAGGCCGCAAGAAAATAATTTCTTATGAGTTTTATAGTTCCAGCATAGATGACTTGCTTTAGACCGGATTAGAGGAGATTAGTTGAGGTGCGTATAAGGTGACCTAAACACCCTTGATCGTAGGGAAAAAAAAGAAGACGCAAGTGAAGTAATTCACAAAGGTAGGGTTTATGAGAAAATTATTTTGATTTTAGTGAGATTATGATAACATTATTCGATCCTGTTTGAAGAAATATAAGTATTCGGGTGGTTTATATCAGCCAAATTCATCTGTAACTAATGGATTTGGGTACTTTCTAATTTTGCTAAACCGCCCAGATTTTGTTTACAGTACTTCCTTTCTTTCTTAATCGATGGATATATGGAAATCCAGATTTATCTTGCACCTCATGTCACAGTGTAGAGGTGTCAAATGGGTCGTGCCGTGCCGGCACGGCCCGTTTAACTCCGTGCTAATCGTGCTTCGTGCCGTGCCGTGCCGGCCCATTTATAGTATTTTGCTAAAATCGTGTCGTGCCGTGCCGTGCTGCTTGTCAATCGTGTCGTGCCGTGCCGTGCCGTTTTCTTAAATCGTGTCGTGTCGTGCCGGCCCGCTTGCCAATTGTGTCGTGTCGTGCCAGCCCATTTTCTTAAATCGTGTCGTGTCGTGCTGGCCCGCTTGCCAATCGTGTCGTGTCGTGCCGGCCCGTTTTCTTAAATCGTGTCGTGTCGTGTCGTGCCGGCCCTTTTTTCTTAAATCGTGTCGTGCCGTGCTGGCCCGTTTTCTTAAATCGTGCCTTGTCGTGCCATTTTCAATCGAGTCAAGACGTGCCGGCCTATTTACCTAATCGTGTCGGGTCGGAGTGTACCATTTTAAGTCGTGCCGTTTTAAATGAATTTCTTCAATGATGGATGATGATAATGTCTTGTATAGGTTGATCAATGAGAAATAGTCCCAAGATACGGATGATAATGGCTATGGAACCTTGGTTGGTTATTACGCTCCGTTTGAAACTTTGAATATAGATGGTATTCTTGTCTATTTGAATGTGACTTTCAATTTTTGTTCCAATTCCACACTAAGAATGATAAGATTATAAGAATGATGAGAATGTGTTTGTTCCAATTCCACCCATTCAATAAGAATAATAATGGTATCCCTGGACCCTGATCAATCAAATGCAAAATGAAGTAAAATTTAACAATTAAAAAAATAACATTACAAATGGTCCTATTATTACAAATGGTCCTATTAAAATTTAACAATTAAAAAAATAACATTACAAATAGAGCTGCGACACATTAACAAAACCAAGTAATCCACTTGAGAGTTACATGACTTCAATGGCCTTCAAAGCCTTGAAAACAAATCAAAAGCTCCAAAAGGGCAATAGGGCACTAGAAGTTGTTACAATTAATTGAAAACTGGAAGTAAAACCTACTACACACGTGACACAGCCCTTTTCACACATAGGCAGCCTCAAATATAGGCCTTTTGGCTCAGATTTTTAAGCATCATAGCCAGAAAACTCAGAGTAGCATTCAAACTGTAAAAAATGGCCCAAAAACACAAACCAAACCTGCCAAACTAGCTTAAAACTGCCCAAAATCACACCTGCTGCTGCACTGCACACACTCATAGCACTTGCACACACCTACTGCTGCACACACTCACAGCAGCACCAACAACAATAGTTTCACACACAGCAGCAACAACAACAGCCCCTTTCACACATAGGACAGCCTCAAATATAGGTCTTTTTGCCCAGAAAATAGCATCAAAACTGCAGAAGAACAACATGCTAAACCAAACATAGGCATGGCATCAAGGTAGTAATGAAAACACGATTGGGCTCAGAAAAAATATATTTTGGGAATTAGAATGGTACTCATGGCTGCATCTAATGATACCCCGCCAAGGCGCCAAGGTATCCACCTTAATTATAAATTGAATTTTAATTCATCATTGCCCACAAATAAGTTAACACCCATGTTTAGTATGGCTATGATGATTCATGATATAATCTGAGCCTAAACTGCAGAAAACAGCATGTCAAACAACAAGTTTCATAGATTTTGGTGTTTGGTGGTATGCAATAATCTGTGTTTCAATAACAGCATGTCCGAACGTTGAGATCCGAACGTTGAGAGTGAGAATCGTGAGATTGAGAGATAGAGAGAGAATCAGAGATCAGAGATGTCTGCACTGCAGTCTGCTACTAGGGCAACATCGTTTTCCCTTTTATAGGAACCCTATGATCATGTGCGTGCACAACACCAGTAATCCATATGCACCAATAATGAAAAAATCTCGTAAAGTCCTACGATGCATCACTCGAGGGCCGCTTGAGCTATTTTTGAAAAATCGGAACCGTCTAGATTTTACGTTTGAGGGATTATATCATTCATGCCAAGAATTAATTAAGTTTATTATCGTTATGTGCTTGATCGTACATAACAAAATTTTTTATAATAATTAATTTACGTCCCGATGAAGGAGCTTTTAAAACCCGATAGACCCAAAAATTGGTGAGAGTCATTAAAACACAAAGAATAACAAAATGAACGGTATGGATTGGCATAGTTGTTTTGTGATCATGTGGCCAACGTACATTAGACTATAGTAGAATACCTTGGTTCATAACCAATTAAGTTCAATGTATAGACTTGAAAGGTAGCTACAGACTTTTTTTTCCGAATGTTCGATCTAAACCGTTACGATTTAACGTCTTATCAAATTTATCATTCTCACCTGAATAGATGATAATCGAATGTCGGATACCACATGATCGGAACACATTCGGTGCTTCCGAAAGCATTAAAATCCTATAATGCACTATTTGAGGGCCGCCTAAGCTATTTTTTTAAAATCGGAACCATCTAACTTTTATGTGGGAGGGATTAGATCATTTCATGGCAATAATCAAGTAAAATACTTATCGCTACATACTTGATCGGACGTAAAAAAAAATTCAATCAAACAATGAATCAGCGTGCCGATGAAAGAACTTTCAAAATCTGACGCACGAAAAAATTGTATCCCATGATTCAAACGCTAAGCACAATAAAATGAACGCATTGAATGGTATCGATTGTCGTGATTGCGTTGCGATTGTATGGCTACTGCTTGATGGTCTCGTTTTTATATAATAGAGCTATATATTATATACTAAATTTTCAATTATATAACACAAGTTAATTGGTGGCATGGTGGTTTGTTTTTGTATGAAATAACCTAGAGACTTAGGTTCAAGTCTTAGTCCAGCTAATCTCTTTTGTTTTGTTTTTTCTCCTTATTTCTACTATGTATTTTTTTTCTTATTTTTTGTTTGAGATTTTTTTTCTTATTTCCCGATAAATCTGATTATGAGGTAAATAATATACGACTCTTGCACATTTCCTTTTGTATTAAATTACTCTTGAACCATAAATATTTTCATAAATTTTTTTAATTTTACTTGTTATCTTGTAATGTTAAATTTACATACCAATGGTTCAATTGTCCAAAAGCCTATTCACTGAATCACTAACAAAAACAAAATAAATTTTTTTTACCAAATAAAATTTGATAATTTTTTTAAAATTAAATTAAAGGTAAACAAATATTTTTTACCAAATAGAAATTGTTTACATTTTTAAAATTAAAAAAAATGCCATTTGGTTCTCTCTTTTTTTTTTTTTCGTGCCTCGTGCCGTGCCCTTCCGTGCCCATGTCGTGCCGTGTCGTGCCCGTGCCCGTGCCCGTGCTCGTGCCCGGCTAGAACCGTGCCGAGCCGTGCCGTTCCTGTCCACTTTTCGTGCCCGTGCTCGTGTCGTGCCCGTCTACGACCGTGTCGTGCCGTGCCGTGCCAACCTAACTTTCGTGCCGTGCCCGTGCCATGCCGCCCACTTTCGTGCCCGTGCCGTGCCCCAGGCCCACTAAGATCGTGCCGTGTCGTGCCGTGCCAGGCCAAGACCGTGCCTATGCCGTGCCGTGCCGTGCCGTCCCGTGCCCGTGCCGGCACGGCCCATTTGACACCTCTATCACAGTGATCAAAATACTTAAAGTTTTCTTTGCAAAACGAACTTTTTTTTTTGAAGCGGCTTTAGACAAACTTCAATTAATTTAATCCAATCAGAAAAGAATAGGTCAAATCATCACTAAGGAGTATGATTTTCCCTTTAGTAATTATGCACTTTAACAATTAAAGTCTCGCATCTCAATTAATCTATGGACCCCTATGTAAGGAGCTCCACTTTTTAGTCAACATTATACTCAGGACTGGGGCCGGGGTGGCCGTGAAATATTTAGGGCCCAAGACGAACCTAAAAAAAGAGATCCTTTGGCATTTTCACAAGCAAAAATATGTTGATTGCAAAAAAGTAAAATTACAAGTACTTAACATGATATGTTTTTTTTAAGAAAATTTTGCATCAGTAAAAAAAATGAAAACAATCACTTAAATATATCACTTTTCTTGTATTTTGGTGGCATAAGTACTAATTATGCATGTGTAATCATTTTACTTCTATAGGATGGGCTCATTTAAATGAATATAGTTTTATAAATCTATATTCAATGAAAACTACCCAAACTTTAGGGGCCCGTCTGTGTAGTAAGTAAATTTTTGGGGCCTAACCTCGAATAACTTGCTCGTTTTGCTCACCGCTACTTATTATACTTTTTTTTTTCTCGGCAAACGAAACTCTTATATCACTCGAAAGGATACATCGAGCTAGTTCGAACACAGTAAGATTATACACTTACTAGTTCGAACAAGAAAAAAGAACAACTAAAACAAAACCCTTCAACAGAAAGTTGGATGGCAACCATCTCGATCACCACCCAATCAAATTACTGTTTCAACAACCTGACTCCATCCAAAAAGATCCTAAAGTCCGCTACTGATTATACATACGTTCAAGAATAAACCTGATAAGTCAAATCTTGCTAGAGACAATAATTAATTACTTCATGCACAAATAAGAAAAACTAGTTTTTTTTAATTGTGACAGGTTAATTAAGAAGTGGTTAGTGGTTGGCGTAGCTACTGAGAGTTGAACCTAAATCTTGTGCATGGAGTTCAAGGTACCTACCGTTGGGCTACCAACATAGGCGGAGATACTTGAGGGCCATTGGGGGCCATTGTTTTGTTTTGTTTTTTTTGCTACCGGAAGAAGTATTGTACCCCTCTCGAACGAGGGAGAATTATTAAGTGCTTTTGTGGCACTGCCTCATGGGGGTGTTTGGTTACCCTATTGTTTGGCATTTTGCATTTTGCATGGTTATTGACTTTTTGACTTTTTAAATTTTGGTCAGATTGTATTTTGAATATGGTAAAGTGTTTGAGAAATATGTGCATAATGTATTTTGCAACATGATTAATGTTAGTGAGATACATGCAGAATACATTCTGTAAGTCTTTTTGTTAATCAAAATGAAAAAAAAGGAGAAAATGAGAAGTCAAAAAGCTCCTCTCCCTTTAATTCTCACTTCTTGCCTCAAGAGTGAAAATGTAACGACCCTGATTTTTAGTAAGTAAAAATTTTGTTAAAAATTTGAATTTTATTTCAATACTTGAATTCGCTTCCAAAAAATTCTTTTTTGTATTTCTAAAAATCTGTTATAATTAGAATTTTAATCTTTTAAAATTTTATTTCTTGGCTAGAGATTCTACTTGGCAAGTATAGTTATATTCTAACCAATTAGTTAGAGGGTATCTACCAATTCATCTAGTTACTTTCTCCTAACCTTAGATGAGCCTTTTGAACCTCCTTGAACCTTTCAAACTCTAGTGGAACCCTTTGGACCATTACCCATTGGGCAATAAATGTTAGGGTAATCATTGTCCATTGGACAATAAGCCTTTCAATAGATTATTTGATAAGTACAAGGATATAGTAATATATTGGTGTATATTCACATGTGCAAATGACAAATATGCATTTTTTTATTAGAAATCATTTCCCCCATTATCCATTAGTTATTAACCGCTAGGAAAACTATTGCCCATTAGATAATAACTACTAGGGAAATTGTTATCCATTGGGTAATAGTATTAATCTTCCAACAAAGTACAAGGTTTTTATTTAATAATCAAGTTTTGGATTTTCCATGTGATTTTGTGCATTAAAATATTGGGTAAATCTAAATCCTAGATTCTAATTTGATACTTGGTACTTTCATATTTAAATATTAGACATATATACTCTATTATATAAATACCATAGATTTGTCCAAGTACAAAATTTAATATTTTAATAAGAACATGTGCAAAATTGGATTATTTTAATAAAAAATCTTGATCTTGTAATTTTTTATTGGATATTGGAAATCTACCTAAATTTTTTTTGGTACATATATATATATATATATATATATATATGTACTTGGACCTATACATATATATATATATATATAGGTATACTTATTTTATTATAAAGTACCATGTGTTTATTAGAATAGTTTAATAGAAAAATCTTTACCCATTGGACAATATTTGCTAGAGAAAATTTTATCCATTGGGTAATAGCCAAGACTTTTGCTATAAATAGCACCTCTTTCTCACCATTCAACTCATACCTTCCATTCTTCAACTTTTCTCTCTAGAATTTCTAGTGTTCTTGTTTTGTTCTTCCTTATTCTTGGTGTTCTTGAGTTCTTCTTGTGTTTTTCAAGAAACCCATCCAAGACCGCCACTAAACCGCCCCTCAACCACCCTTTGATTCAAAAAAGTTTAAGTAGTTTAGTCAAGATCTAGTTTCGAGAGAAATCTTTCTCTTTCGAAGCTATCGGAAGCCTACCGTAGGCTGTCACTCCGTCCGATTATCAACTTACACTTCGTAGTCGTCACTACCACCAAGAAGAACGGTAGAATACCTCTACTCACTTCCCTAAGTATAAGTAGATTATCCTTAACGGATTTCGAAGGATAGAACTTATCGTTTGTTTAGAAGTATTTGTATATTGATCTTTAAGATGATTATGAGCATGCATATATGAATTACTTGTATTACTTGTGATATGATAAAGTATAAGTGATTTTTACTCCAAAGGCGTCCGTACATGTGGCGTTATGCTTTAAGTATTAATTAAGCATGATTGACAATATAGATTTGGATAATCTTGCTAGTTTAGTTTCAAGATTACAATGAATGATTTATGATTTCGTATGTGAAAAGTACTACCGCGGAGTTTATGCATTAAAACGTGACACAAAAATTGAGAAAGTAGAAACATGACACCTAAGGTGTGGATAATGATGAGATGTGTTTTGAAACCGCAATGTGGCCGGACTTGATAGCCCATTGTGTGTATGAAACCCGCGATGTGACCGGATTTGGTAGCCCATCGTGTGGATTGTGAAAACCGCAACGTGGCCGGACTTGGTAGCCCGTTGTGTGTATGAAAATTAGTAATGTAGCCGGACTTGATAGCCCATTGCATAGATTGTGAAAACCACAATGTGGCCGGACTTGGTAGCCCATTGTGAAGATTGCCAATGCGGCCAGACGTGGTAGCCTCATTGGTAATGTGGCTTGGTTATCCGCGGAGAGGAGCCAATGCAAGTTTGTGTGCCAATGGAAATCCGGTGCGGCGGAACCATTGTAAGGATACTCGGGAACCTGGAACGACGGAGCCGAAGTTGGGTGTGTAAAAATAATTTTTGAAATGTTGGTTGGTATATAAAAAATGGTGACACGGTCTACGATGAGTCACGTAGGAGAAACTCAAAAAATCATGGACACCAACGATAATTTGAATAGCGAATGTGGATGTGTTATTGTTACTATCTGTTGTATATGATCTTTTGTTTGTAAGATATGGGTTAGTGGGTATGGGTTTGTTCTGCTGAGCTTTCGTAGCTCATGGTGTTACCTTTGGTGATCCTGATATATTATACTGATGGCGACGTCGGTATAATGTGTCAGATTTTGTAGATGAACAGGGTAAGCTGTACACCTTATAGGCTTTCGGAGCTAAAGAGCTGGCAAGGATGGAGGAGCAGGCGGAGCTGTAGTTAGGAACCTTAGTTACCCACCATTGTGTAATAAAAGTACTCTTATGGAGGTTGTTATGTAATAATGAGCCAGACTCTATTTTGAAGTTTCAATGAAATTGTCTTTTTAACGTACCCAAAATTGGGGGCGTTACAACTTGGTATCAAAGCTTTAGGTTCAAAACCTCGGCCATGGGTAGAATGGGTATACCATGAGATAGTTCGACCGTTGCACAAACGTGAATTGAGTTTAAGTTTACCGTCCCAAATCGGGTGGAATTCTAACAAAACAATCTTCGGATTGAAGCAAGGTGTGGAAATTGGCAGTACTACCGAACTGGGAATTCCCGAACAATTGGATGATGACTTAAATCAAGGATTGAATGTGGAACTAAGAAACTCGAAAGTTTTCCTTAGGAGTTAGTTAATCCTTAACTTAGAACATTACTAGTTGAAGTTAAACTTTGTCTTTATAGATAAACCACCTAGGCAATCTGTTAGCTTGAACTACATGAAGTGGTTGACAGAGTTTATGGAATTGACCTACTCTAGGGTGGAGTAGCAGCAACGTAGGGTAAAGCCCGACAACCCATAGGACCATGTTGTAGGAGTATGTAGGATCGTTCCAACTTATATTAGGAAGAACCTTGTCTTAGGTCTCTACTTGCCATTGTAGTAGAATTCTATGCTTATGAATGTATCTCTCCTTTATCTATAAAAGCTTGTTTTATTTAAAGAGTATTGTTGCATACTACTTGGAAAAACTGCTTTCAATTCTATAAGGAAAACACCGTTTGCAAAAAGAAAATTTGTTTTAGTAGACTAAAACCCCCTTTCCGATTTTCCCTCGTAGATGGTTAATACGCGCCACGGATTAGGATACGATAATGGAGAATCCCCTAATGCTAATCCCAACCTAACCCAAATCATGTAAGTGTTCAGAGCTACTTTGAACGCTAACCGTCAAAACCAAAACCACGACGATGGACCTATGACCCAAACCCAAGCGATGAACGAGTTTTGCAAATGCCGACCCCCGACTTTTCACGGAGACACCAACCCTATTGTAGCCGAGACTTAGCTGAATGAGGTCAAGATGATCCTCAGAACCTTAGGGATCACCCAGGACGGGGATCGTGTGGCCTTGGTCACGTACCAATTGAAGGGAGTATAGCTATTAGTCTAGTGCGTAAAGGGTGCGAACTAGTAATAGCCAACCTATGTTTGACCTGCGATCTTAGAGTAATCAACATGGCGGATTTCGACGTAATCCCAGGGGTGGACTGGAAATCAGCACATCGAGCGATCATAAATTGCCATCAGAAGATGGTGACCGCATATACCCCCGAAGGGACTCATTTCCAATTTAAGGGGGATAGACAGACGGTGAGCTCGACGACGAGAAGATCCAGGTGGCAGAATCAACTGTTTAGATAGCTAGCTAGGCTCCAATTGAAAGAAGCCGATAGAATGGAAGTGCGATTACCACACATCGTGTGCGAGTACGCCGATGTTTTCCCTGAAAAGCTTCCTGGCGTACCACCTAAAAGAGAGATAGACTTCTCTATGGAATTCCAATCGGGAAATGGCACCAATCTTTATGGCGCCGTATCGAGTGGCCCCAGCTGAGCTAAAGGAGCTCAAGACCCCAATTGCAAGAGCTGTTGGACAAATGGTTTATCAGGCCGAGTATGTCACCAAGGGGAGCACCTGCATTGTTCGCGAAAAAGAAGGGACGCTTCGACTATGCATCGACTATAGGGAGCTAAATCAAGAACCGGTATCCATTACCAAGGATCGATGGCCTATTTGATCAATTAAGAGGAGCACGAAGGACACCTCTGGATAGTACTACAAGTACTCCGAGATAGCCAACCTTATACCAAGACAGGTAAATGTGAGCTTTGGCTAGAAGTGGTTAAGTTCTTGGGGCATGTGGTATCCAAGGATGGAATCGAGGTGAATGAAAGTAAGGTTTAAGCAGTACTGGATTGGAAGCAACCGTACCTCTGAAATTACCGCTAGAAGTCGATAATGCCAAAGTCTTGTTTTTCCGGGACTGCATAGGTTCTTTCAGTGCCTTTGTGGATATTATTCGAGTTTGTATCGTAGGGCTTACTTGCTGATGTATGATTTTTCCTGGATAAGGATAGAGTACTTACGCTTTACGATGATGGAGTGAATCTGCCCAATCGATCCGTTGTTTCCTAAGGAATGTTTGTAGAATACGGGTCCACATGATGATTTGGTAGAGGTTTTGCATTTGACGTTAGCATTTATGATAGAAACCTCATCAAAGGTGTACAACTAGGGGAGTTGTTCGACGGCTGAAGCAACCTCAACCCCGCTTAGTTAAGTAGGTGATGAGGCTTAATTTGATTAACAAAACATGCAAAGGATTGTGATGAATACCAGAAACGTTGTCGTCTTACTCCAAGATACTTCTAGGGCCTGCCGGAGCTTTGGACAGTGACTGTGTGATACCAAAGCGTTTTGGGGCGTTTCAAGACCCGTATGGCAAATATGTCTAATTCGTAGTCATGCATCAATTTCGGAGACGAAATTATTTTAAGGGGGATAGATTGTAACGACCCTGATTTTTGGTAAGTAAAAATTTCGTTAAAAATTTGAATTTTATTTCAATACTTGGATTCGCTTCCAAAAAATTCTTTTTTGTATTTCTAAAAATCTGTTATAATTAGAATTTTAATCTTTTAAAATTTTATTTCTTGGCTAGAGATTCTACTTGGCAAGTATAGTTATATTCTAACCAATTAGTTAGAGGGTATCTACCAATTCATCTAGTTACTTTCTTTTAACCTAGATGAGCCTTTTGAACCTCCTTGAACCTTTTGAACCTTTCAAACCCTAGTGGAACCCTTTGGACCATTACCTATTGGGCAATAAATGTTAGGGTAATCTTTGCTCATTGAACAATAGGCCTTCCATTAGAATATTTGATAAGTACAAGGATATAGTAATATATTGGTGTATATTCACATGTGCAAAGGACAAATATGCATTTTTTTTATTAGATATCATTTCCCCCATTATCCATTGGTTATTAACTGCTAGGAAAACTATTGCCCATTGGATAATAATTGCTAGGGGAATTGTTATCCATTGGGTAATAGCACTAATCTTCCAACAAGGTACAAAGTTTTTATTTAATAATCAAGTTTTAGATTTCCCATGTGATTTTGTGCATTAAAATATTGGAAAAATTTAAATCCTAGATTCTAAGTAATTTTTTTAATATAATAGCACTAGTACTTTATGATTATTTTAATGGGAGGATCCTAACCTTTTTATTTAATTTGATACTTGGTACTTTCATATTTAAATATTGGACATATATACTATATTATATAAATACCATAGATTTGTCCAAGTACAAAATCTAATATTTTAATAAGAACATGTGCAAAATTGGATTATTTTAATAGAAAATCTTGATCTTGTAATTTTTTATTGGATATTGAAAATCTACCTAGATTTTTTTTGGTACATATATATATATATATAGGTCTACTTATTTTATTATAAAGTACTATGTGTTTATTAGAATAGTTTAATAGGAAAATCTTTACCCATTGGACAATATTTGCTAGAGAAAATTTTATCCATTGGGTAATAGTTAAGACTTTTGCTATAAATAGCACCTCTTTCTCACCATTCAACTCACACCTTCCATTCTTCAACTTCTCTCTCTAGAATTTCTAGTGTTCTTGCTTTGTTCTTCCTTATTCTTGGTGTTCTTGAGTTCTTCTTGTGTTTTTCAAGAAACTCATCCAAGACCGCCACTAACCCGCCCCTCAACCACCCTTCGATTCAAAAAAATTTAAGTAGTTTAGTTAAGATCTAGTTTCGAGAGAAATCTTTCTCTTTCGAAGCTATCGGAAGCCTACCGTAGGCTGTCACTCCGTCCGATTATCAACTTACATTTCGTAGTCGTTACTACCGCCAAGAAGAACGGTAGAATACCTCTACTCACTTCCCTAAGTATAAGTAGATTATCCTTAACGATTTCGAAGGATAGAACTTATCGTTTGTTTAGAAGTATTTGTATTTTGATCTTTAAGATGATTATGAGCATGCATATATGAATTGCTTGTATTATTTGTGGTGTGATAAAGCATAAGTGATTTTCACTCCAAAGGCGTCCGTACATGTGGCATTATGCTTGAAGTATTGATTAAGCATGATTGACAATATAGAGTTGGATGATCTTGCTAGTTTAGTTTCAAGATTACAATGAATGATTTATGATTTCATATGTGAAAAGTCCTACCGCGGAGTCTATACATGAAAACGTAACACAAAAATTGAGAAAGTAGAAACATGACACTTAGGGTGTGGATAATGATGAGATGTGTTTTAAAACCGCAATGTGGCCGGACTTGGTAGCCCATTGTGTGTATGGAAACCCGTGATGTGACCAGACTTGGTAGCCCATCATGTGGATTGTGAAAACCGCAATGTGGCCGGACTTGGTAGCCTGTTGTGTGTATGAAAACTAGTAATGTGGCCGGACTTGGTAGCCCATTGAATGGATTGTGAAAACTACAATGTGGCCGGACTTGGTAGCCCACTGTGAAGCTTGCCAATGCGGCCGGACGTGGTAGCCTCATTGGTAATGTGGCTTGGTTATCCGCGGAGAGGAGCCAATGCAAGTTTGTGTGCCAATGAAAACTCGATGCGGCGGAACCATTCTAAGGATACTCGGGAACCCAGAACAACGGAGCCGAGGTTGGGTGTGTGTAAAAATGATTTTTGAAATGTTGGTTGGTATATGAAAAATGGTGACATGGTCTACGATGAGTCACGTAGGAGAAACTCAGAAAATCATGGACACCAACGATAGTTTGAATAGCGAGTGTGGATGTGTTATTGTTACTATCTATTGTATATGATCTTTTGTTTGTAAGATATGGGTTAGTGGGTATGGGTTTGTTCTGCTGAGCTTTCGTAGCTCATGGTGTTACTTTTGGTGACCCTGACATATTATACTGATGGCGACGTCGGTATAATGTGTCAGACTTTGTAGATGAACAGGGTAAGCTGTGCACCTTGGAGGCTTTCGGAGCCGAAGAGCTGGCAAGGATGGAGGATTAGGCGGAGCTGTAGTTAGGAACCTTAGTTACCCATCCTTGTGTAATAAAAGTACTCTTATGGAGGTTGTTATGTAATAATGAGCCAGACTCTATTTTGAAGTTTCAATAAAATTATCTTTTTAACGTACCCAAAATTGGAGGCGTTACAGAAAAAGGGTGAATGAGTCCTGTCAAAATGAATTCTAGAATGAGGGAGCCAAAAACTCAAAAATGAGAACCTGAAAATGCAATAAGTAACCAAACAGGCCCCATGGTGTCCCACCTGAATATGTTATTGAGAAAGGTGTTGCGGTATCATGTGACGATGCCCAAAAAACTACAAAATAATTAATTACTCACAATCAAGCCGCTATTTACCGAACTTTCACCTAACTTTCACCTCAAAACGACCACGTGTTTATGGAATTAATTACTATCTTATCATAGAAAGCAAGTCAAGCGAGCCTCCTTTTCATCTTCTTTGTTATTTCTCTATTTTTCTTCTTAAATCTATCAAAAACATCTCTCTCATTTGTGTTGAAGATGATTCGTTTATATCTAAAAATTAAATTATTTTACTTGAGGAACATATAAGTTTATTTGCAACATAAAATTATTTTTGAATTTTTTTCTTCGTAGATGTGATAGTTAAACACTTTTTAAATAGGACATGTCTTGAACAATAGTGCAAAAGAAAATTCAAGCATATGATCAGGTTCGTAAAAAAGAGAAATAATGTGTTATTTTCCACAGCATCAGAACCATCCCAAATAGAAGTTTAGGATGTCCACACTTCAAATGACAAACCCAAAAGGGCTGCATGAAGACGGACCAAAATAAAAGACACCCATAAGAATTGACCGATACAAATAGATTCGAATTCGATTGACCAATAACATATGTATGGTATAAGTGCGCGCGAGAATACAGATAAAAATTGATTCATTCTGCATGTGCATGTGCGCTAATTTGACAAACAAAAATGCTAGAAACACAACAATCAAAACATAACCTCTTTCACATGCCTATAGGGGACTCGGGATCCACACACACTTCTTTTGGGATATGAGACTTGCGAGGGTAAATGGTGCAAATCTCGAAATGTAATCAATACTGGAGTAGTATTTAACTGGGATGGGACACAGATTTAACTCAGGTGAAACACATATGTTAACCTAAGTGGAAGAATGAAAAGGTTTTAACTCAGGTGAAACACATATGTTGACATATAAAGTATATATTCAACATTTCATATTTGGCCTATGCTTGAGTCTATGAATGCCAAAGGAAAAATTAGATTGTTTAATTTGTGTTTTCGCATATTTTCTGCCTAGCTATTAAAGTTAAATAATTACAAATAAATACTTAAACAAAATAAGAATCTTAGCAGACCGGGCCTGACTGCTAAAATATGTTACGTAGTAGAACTGCATGGCCCAAATGGATAGTCCAATAAAAGCCTCTGCACAGGCTTTAAATAAACATCTCCTCGGCTATCTCTAATAGCATAATTAAAAATGGATAATCGAAAATTACCACATTGATATAAAACTAAGATAATAGCAAAAGAACAGAACATAAAATAAGGACAATAATAACACAACATATGTTAAATATAGTTATTCTGGAACTATCAGAAACACAATTGATCAGCAGGATCAATCAGATACTTCTGATTCTTACTATTCATTGCAATTTACATTCTATCTTTATAGGAGCCAAAGATTACAAGTTTACAAACGTATATATAATACGCCTGTTACAATTGCGTTTTCTGTAAACTTAATTCGCTGAAACTTATGACTCTCATCATTACTTACATTTTATCAGTCATTAATTTCACAACACTCCCCATTAGATGACAAAATATTAAACGCATGCCTCATTAAAACCTTGCCAAGGAAAATCCAATGGGAAAAACCTCTGGCGAAGGAAAAAGAGTACACATGGTATATAATCTTCAGGTTGTTGACTCCCTCTCAACACTGCATGATAAATCTTTGAGTTGACGCATTCCAATATTTACTACCAGCTTCTTGAACGTTGTAGTTGGTAATGCCTTGGTGAATAAGTCTGTCAGATTGTCGCTAGAGCGTATTTGTTGAACATCAATATCACCGCTTTTCTGGAAGTCATGAGTGTAAAAGAATTTTGACGATATGTGCTTAGTTCTGTCTCCTTTGATATACCACCTTTGATTTGTGTAATACATGCAGTATTATCTTCATACAAAATTGTTGAACAATCCTTAATTGAAGACAATCCGCATTTCTCCCGAATGTGTTGAATCATTGATCTCGGCCAAACACATTCACGACTTGTTTCATGAATTGCAATGATTTCAGAGTGATTAGAAGAAGTAGCAGTCAACGTTTGCTTCAATGAACGCCATGAAATGGCAACACTGTCGCAATTAAACACATATTCTGTTTGTGATCGGGCTTTATATGGATCCGATAAATAATCAGCATCTGCATATTCGACTAATTGAGATGTCAATCCTTTTGAATAAAATAAGCCCAAGTCAACCGTTCCTCGAAGGTAACGGAATATGTATTTAATTCCTTTCCAATGCCGCTGAGTTGGAGCAGAATTGTATCAAGCCAATAAATTGACTGAGAACGCTATATCTGGTCGTGTACAATTTGCCAAATACATAAGTGCACCAATTGCACTCATATATGGTACTTCAGGACCAAGAATATCTTCTCCCTCTTCAAGAGGACGAAAGGGATCCTTGTTAACATCAAGTGATCGAACTACCATGGGAGTACTCAATGGATGCGCTTTATTCATGTAAAATTGCTTCAGGATTTTTTCAGTGTATACCGACTGATGTACTATGATACCATTTGGCAAATGTTCGATTTGCAGGCCGAGACAAAATTTCGTTTTGTCAAGATTTTTCATTTCAAACTCCCATTTTAAATATTCTGTAGTTTTTATAAGCTCTTCCGGAGTTCCTACGAGATTTAAGTCATCGACATATACCGCAATAATCGCAAATCCAGAGTTTGATTTCTTAGTAAAAATACATGGACAAATTAGATCATTTTCATATCCCTCATTTAGCAAATAATCACTAAGTCGTTTGTACCACATACGACCAGGCTGTTTCAACCCCTATAGTGATTTTTGTAGCTTAAGAGAATAAACACTTCGAGGTTTTGAATTGCATACTTCAGGCATACCATATCCTTCGGGGATCTTCATGTATATGTCAGCATTTAGTGATCCATATAAATGTTCTTTCACTACGTCCATCAGATGCATATCTAGACATTCTGTGACTACTAAGCTAATCAAAAATCTGAATGTGATACCATCCATTACAGGAGGGTATGTCTTCTCATAATCAACTCCAGGTCTCTACGAGAAACCTTGTGCAACAAGTCGTGCTTTGTATCTCACAACTTCATTCTTCTCATTGCGCTTTCGCACAAACACCCATTTATATCCTACAGGCTGTATCCCTTCAGGGGTTTGGACTACAAGTCCAAATTGTCACGCCCTCGATTTTCAACATAATTAAGTAATACATTTCAATAAAAGAGAAACCTCACATATCATATACGTTACCCAAAGGAGTTTCCCACCGGTTTAATTTACAAACAAGTCCTTAAGATTAGATAATTACAACTGTAGTCAAAAGAAAATTCAGTAATAATTAGTTACAAAACCACCTTTAACAAAATGAGATCTTCACAACGATGACGAAATAACCATTGATGTCAGCTTCCAAAAGTCTTTTACTGTCAAGCACACAATGCATGCAATCTATTACTCGGCATTAGAACCTGAAAAGAAAGATTTGGTTAAGTTTCACTAGCCCAGTAGAGAATTCTAAACTCAAGCTATATGTAAGTTGAATGAATCATACACCGAGAATGAATGAGTATGGACAGATACGCCTATAGTACAAGTGACTACCAACAAGCAGCAAATTATCGCCTAAGAGTCCTAGACTTCACATCAATGTCACTAGCCGTTTACTTCTTTAACTAGTTATATTATCAAACTCACATCATTCCACATTTGTCTATAATCAAATCAAAACATCTTATTATTCTACGTACGGTAGTACAATTTTTCTCGTGTCCACATTGATCTTCATTAAATCCCTTAATTGCAAAACCTTTCTTTTTCTTTAATCCGGTATTTCCCATCAATAATCACTAGGGTCACCTCGGGTCTAGTTCCCTCGAGCGCAGGGTCACCTCGAGTCTTTTCTCTTAATAATAATAATCAGGTGGGGTCACCTTGGGTCTAGTTCCCTCGAGCGCAGGGTCACCCCAAGTCTTTTCCTCCAATAATATGAATCAGTTGGGTCACCTCGGGTCTAGTTCCCTCGAGCGCAGGGTCACCCCGAGTCTTTTCCCTCAATAACGACCACTTGGGTCACCTTTCACACTTTTCACAATCGATATCGTTTCATAATCAATTTCATCATCCCTTTAACGGTTATACCACTAAATTTTAATTAATCATTACGCGACTCCACAAATATACATGTTCATACCTTTTCCCTAGTTTACCCATTTGCATCTGACATAGCGTATCAAGCCCGTACGTATAATCCTACCATACTTTATCCATTAGTTTCTACACTTGAACCTCATAGAGAGAGTGTCAAAAGGATTAAAAGACTTGACGAGTCGAGAGGACACAAGTTATTTCATCATCTCAAACAATTCTTTCTCACATCAATTTTCACTTCAAGCCTTCTAAACAATCAACCAATCCACTACGTTGATTACATCTCAAACCGTTCCTAACTGTCATCCATATCAAGACTCTGACTAATTAATTAATACACCCCTTTTTCTTTAAGTGCACCATAATCTCACACGTCCTCACCGTACCTCTAAGTACAATTTTCATACCTTCACAAGCCACATATTAACCCGCGACTAGACTCTACGATGCCCGATTATCTAGTTTCTATACTCGGAGTCCGTAAAAGCATGAACTAAAGGAATCTGAGAATCTTACGAGTCGAGAGAGAAAACGGATTGCAATACTACTCGTCGAATCCCTAGACATGTTCACTCTAGTCCATTGGACGCCACTCTAAGTGAGGAACGAGTAACACTCACCAAAACACTTGGAAGGATACGTAAACAAACTCATTAGAGTCAATGAAAAGTTTCGACATGTGAGTTGAAAGATATAGGAAAGCAGCTGAAAGATACTGCAGCAGCTGAAAGATACTGCAGCAGCTAATCTCCTAATCTCCTACCAGTAGGCAAGCAAGTCCTACTGGTAGAACTTAAAAACAGAAAGGCCAACATTCCGGTAGAACCTAGACCTACCGGTAGGTGAACAAGTCCTACCGGTAGAAACTGAAAACAGGAAGACCTACTGGTAGGTGAACAAGTCCTACCGGTAGAAATTGAAAACAGGAAGGCCAACATTCCAAATTTATGCTTGAAGACAGAAAGACCAACATTCCGGTAGAACCTAGACCTACCGGTAGGTGAACAAGTCCTACCGGTAGAAACTGAAAACAAGAAGACCTATCAGTAGGTGAACAAGTCCTACCGGTAGAAATTGAAAACAGGAAGGCCAACATTCCAAATTTATGCTTGACCTACCGGTAGGCAAGAAATTCCTACCGGTAGAAGTTCGATACATGCTTGACCTACCGGTAGTTAAGAAATTCCTACCGGTAGAAGTTCGATACATTGAGCAACTTTTGAGCTGCTGCTATACGTTTGAGCTGGTTGACGAAATTTCTCAATCGTTCTACCGGTAGGTGAAAAGTTCCTACCGGTAAGAGGAGTTACTTACAGACGATTTCAACAGATTTCGATAGAAAATTTTAAGTTTCGATCCAATCTCAATAATAACCAATACCAACTCGAATAAGGCATAAAAACACCCAAATGACATATAAAGTGGGGTAGAATTCCCTACCTCGAGTCGAGAAGCGAAACCCATGCAAGCTAAGCAAGCCCTAGCTCTCCGAACTTTGAAATAAATTGAATACTCCTCTTCCGAGCAAGACCCACGAGATTCAAGGTTGGAATCGCGTATAGAAGCCAAAATGGAGCTGGGTTTGTATTGGTTTTGCACCAATTTGGTGGGCTTTGGTGGAGAGGTCGAGAGAGAGAGATGAGAGCCGGAGAGAGACGAGAGAATTAGAGAGCGACAGCAGAGAGAAAAAAAATGAGAAGGGGAAAGTGTTCCCTGGAAATAATAGAGGTGGGGGAAATAATCCCATGCCCTCACACCACACACTCACACATGCACCTCTCATCTATTTACCTTTTTATCCTTCCACAAATACGTCATTTCATATATCCACACCGTTTATCTCGACAAGTCGTACAATTATATAAAAAAAATAAAAAAAATAAAAAATAATAAAAAAAAAAAAATAGGCCTAAAATGCGGGTCTTTACACAAATACTTTCCTTTTTGCAAGAGAATTTAGTTTTGCTTGAATTGCTCCTTTCCACATTGGCTAATCATTCCTATGTCGACATTCCTCGACAGTTTGTGGTTCACTTTCTTCATTACTTCCAGTAATGTTCTCATTACTTCTGGTAATGTTAAGAGCAACTTTAAACGAAAATACTTTATCAACAACGGTTTTGTTTCTATCCAATATTTCTCTTATATGCATATAGTGTATTGAGATATCATTATTTGCAGGTACCTGTTCCTCTTCAGGAAATACCTCTTCAGGAGACTTCTCTTTGGGAAATTCAAACTTACGAGAAAATATTGGTAGATTCATTCTTTCATTTTCCTGTCTTGTAGGTTTAGTGTAACGACTCTGATTTTTGATGAATAAAAATTTCGTTAAATATTTAAATTTTATTTTTACTCAGTATCACTTTTAAAATTCCTTCTTAATTTCTATAATTCGTCATAATTAGATTTTAGTCTTTTAAAATTATATTTCTTAACTAGAAATCCTACGTGGCAAGTAGAATTAGTTTTTAACCGATTAGTTGGAGGAACTGGACTACCAATTCACCTAGTTTCGTTTTTCTAACCCTAATTGGACCATTTTGACCATCTTTGAACCTTGTGAACCCCTCCTAACCCTAATTGAACTATTAGGCCATTAGAGGTAATCATTATACCCCATGACTAGTCATTCAAAGTCATACCTATCATTATTATCTCTTTAACCATTGGTTAATAAATGCTAGGAAAATTCTTATCCCTTAGGTAATAGACATTTGTGTAACGCCCCTAATTTTGGGAACGTTAAAAGGGGAATTTCATTGATAAATTAAGTAGAGTCTGGCTCAATATTACAACATAACTCTCACAAAGAGTACTTTATTAAACAAAAGGAGGGTAGACTAGGGTTCCTATCTACTGCTCCGCCTCTTCTTCCATTCTGGCCAGCTCCTCGGCTCCAAAAGCTTCCAAGGCGTAATGCTCACCCTGTTCGTCTATGAGGTCTGATATATTATACCGGCGTCGCCACCAATATAATATGTCAGGGTCACCCAAGGTAACACTGTGAGCTTACAAAAGCTCAATAGAATATCCAAACCCACTAACCCTTAACTTACAAACAATAGATCATAAAATCAACAGAGTACAAGCAGGTTTAACAAAAATGATTAACGATAGCACATCCATATTCACTATTCAAGTATCGTTGGTGTCCATGTTTTTCTGTGTTTCTCCTACGCGACTCATCGTAGACCGTGTCTCCATTTTCACTTTTCATAACCAAATCAACGTTTTCAAAATCCGTTTTTAACACACCCAACCTCGGTTCCGCCATTCCGGTCTCCCGAGTATCCTCACAATGGTTCCGCCGCACCGGGTTCCCATTGGCACACTTAGCATTGGCTCCTCTCCGCGGATAACCAAGCCACACACCCAACCTCGGTTCTGTCGTTCCGGTCTTCCGAGTATCCTCACAATGGTTCCGTCGCACCGGGTTCCCATTGGCACACAAAATACACACCACACAATGGGCTACCATGTCCGGCCACATTGTGATTTCCAAAAGATTTCGCATTTTCAAAAACACGCCTTTTTATTAACCACACCCTAGGTGTCATGTTTCTAACTTTCTCGATTTTTGTGTCTCGTTTTTATGCATAGACTCCTCGGTAGGACTTATCACAAAAGTGAACATTCACAAAGGTAAACATAAATCATTCTTTGAAATCATGAAGTTAAACCAACAAGATCATCCAACTCAATATTGCTAAGCATGCTTGAAAAGATCAAAATATGACTACTTCAAATCAAGCGTTAGAATCTCCTTTTTCGAAAATCGTTCTATCTTAATTTTTGAGAAATTCAATATAACATATGTTTATTTAAGATAACATCATTTATCTAACACGCTCATACTTCCATTAGCAAGATAAACTTATTGATAATCATGCATTTTAAACGATAGATAACCTTATCTACTTGAAATTTAAATAATAGATAACCTTATCTACTTATGGAAAACGGTAAGGATATTGATACTTTGAATCGAGAATATTCTACTTTTTAACGTACGATTCTATGCTACACGTAGAGTTATTGGACTAGGGTTTTACTTATACTTAGGGAAAGTGAGTAGAGAAAATCTACATGATCGAAATGTCATTTCAAGATTTTTGTAAAACGAGCTTGCTAATTATTCCTAATACTTTAACTTGCCGTATCATAAACAAAAATAACTAAAGTTATACTAAGGAGAATGAGTAAAGATTTATCTACCTTGATCCGAAACTAGTCGGGGCCGAATAAGCTAGTTGGAAGTTTTCTACGGGCGGTGAAACTCGCAAATCTGGACCAAATTTTGGATGGCAGTAACTCAGTCAATATTTGGCCGAATATGATTGTTTTTGGGTCGAAATTGAAGATCTCGAAGTGCTCTACAACTTTTGTGAAGGAGGTTGATCCTAGAAACTACTTTAGGTAGGAGAAAAATGGTGATAAAGGAGAAGACAGTGTGCTGTCTGGAAATAGAATCCGAGATTTTTACTGAACTTCGGATGCCAATATCTTTATCATTTCTTCACCGATTTGGATGGTTCTTGGGTCTAACTTGAAGGTTTCAAAGTGCTCTACAACTTTTCCGAAGGGAGTTGGTCCTAAAAACTACTTTAAGAAGGAGAAAAATAGAGATTCGTGGAGGACAGTAAGCTGTCTGAAAAATGAAAATGGCAATTGAGTGAGGGTGTGAGTTGAATGGAAGGCATGGGGTGTTATTTATAGCCAACACTTGAGCTCCTCCTCCCTCCTCTATGGCCAGCCATATATCTCTCTCTCTCTCTCTCCCATGGATTTGCTCCATTGAGTGGTTATTTCAAGTCTTAAATCAAATCTTAGCCTTCATTCACTTGTCATTTCCATCCTAGGCCAAATCTTAGGCCATCATGAAAGGTTTTTGACTTGTCAAGTCTATGGGGAGGTTGCTTGCAAGAAAGAATAAAATCATTGTACTTTGGAAGACTAGAAATGGGTTGGCATGGTCAAAAATAGGTTTAAGGCTATAAAGGTTGCTTGTGTAAGTAATCAAAACACAAGCACACACTCCACCTCACTCTCTCACTCTCAGCCTTTTTCTCTCTCTCTCTCCATTCGGCTCTCTCTCTCTTGTTCTATGTATAGACATATATAGGTATATATATAAGTATATGTATATATTCATCTAGGAAAGTAAAATCTAAGATAATTAGGCTTAAGGCTATAACATAGGTGTGCATGCATGGTAAGGCTAGTCTTGCTTCTTTTGGAAGCGAAATGATGAGATTCCTTGGCCCATGATTTTGTATTGTCAAATCAAGGCTTCATTGGCAACTTAATTGCTATTAACCAATGGTCAAAATTTCTCCTAGCATTTATTAACCATTGGTTAAAGAAATAAAGAAGGTAAGTATGGGCTTGAATGACTAGTCAAATCTAGGTTCTCATTATGGCAAGTCTAAGGTTGCTTTTTTTGGAAGCAAAATGATGGGATTCTTTGTATGACTTGTCTTGTCATGCATTTTGGCAAATCAAAGGTCTAATAACCAAGGGACAAAAATTTCCCTAACAATTATGGACCAAGGGGTAAAGGAATATTGGTAATAATTTGATATGACTAGTCATGGGAATTTATTGTCCAAGGGATAATCTTTTCCCTAACATTTATGGACCAAAGGTTAAAGTTTTCCCTTGCCTTTATTATCCAATAGGTAGGGTAAGTAATGATGCTAGGTAAAGTGAAATGACTAAACATAGGAATAAAAATGATTACTCCTATAGTCTAATGGTTCAATAGGTTTCGGAGGGTTTCATAAGACGGTCAAAAAGGTCCATCTCGGGTTAGAAAATTGTAACTAGATTGAAACGGTAATTAGGGTTTTCTAACGAATTGGTTGGAAACTAATTCTACTTGCCAAGTAGGATTTCTAGCCAAGAAATATAATTTAAAGATTTTATTTAACTCACTAGAAAAAAATACAAGTGCTTCTACAAGCATACTTGTCTTTAGAAAATGACTAGATTGCTCGGCGTGAAAATATATAATTTTATAAATCTCAAATCTAATTATGACGGATTATTAAAATTAAAAAGAAATTTTTAGTAGCAAATCCAAGTAATTAAAATAAAATTTAAATATTTAACGAAATTTTTATTTACCAAAAAATCAGGGTCGTTACAATTTGACTTGCCAATGTATGTATGACTTGGACAAGACAAGTCATACCCATCATTTTGCTTCCAAAAGAAGCAAGCCTAGCCATGCCATGCATGCAAACCTAGGGTTATAGCCATAAGCCTAATTATTCTAGGGTTACTTTCCTAGATACATAGTACAGGAGAGAGAGAGAGAGAGAGAGAGAGAGAGAGAGGGAGAACAGAAGAGAGAGAGAGAGGAGGAGAGAGAGAGAGAGAGAGAGAGAGAGAGAGAGAGAGAGAGAGATGTGTGTGCATGTGTGTCCTTGACTTGTACACTTATACAAGCTGCCTTTTTAGTCCTATGTAGCCATAAGTCTATTTCCTATTTGCCAACGCATTTCTAGTCAATTTCTAGCATAGAATCCTAACCCTAATCATCCTAGATTTGATTCCAAAGTAGCCTTTAATCATTCTAGAAATTGACTACAACCTAGACCTATGAATGACTAAACATGGAAGACTATACCTTAGCCTAATCAAACCCTACCCTAGACTTGTAAGACTTGCCAACCTAGACTATAATCACCTAGATTTAACTAGAAAGCCTAAGATCTTACTTGATTTTATAGCCTTATGCCTAAAGATTGGATTTGATAAGTCATGGAAGGCTTTCAATCATGATTTGCCCTTTTAACCATTGGACAATATTTGCTAGGAAAAATTTTATTCATTGGGTAATAGAAGTTAGTTTTGCTATAAATAGCACCCCCCCATTCACCGTTCAACTCACACTTTCAAATCCTCCAACTTCTCTCGAGAAAATCTTTGCGTTCTTACTTTGTTCTTCCTTGTTCTTGAGTGTTCTTGAGTTCTTCCTAAGATCCTCAAGAAACTCATCCTAAATCACCCTTTCGATCCATAAAGTTTAGAAGTTCTAGTCACGAAGTAGTTTCGAGAGAAACCTTTCTCTTCCGAAACTACCAGAAGCTTATCGTAGGAAGTCACTCCACCCGATCGTTAACTTACTTTTCCGTAGCCGCCCTACCACCAAGAAGAACACTAGAATACTTCGAACCCCTTACTCTAAGTATACGTAGAGTACCTCTGTTTATTTACTCTACGTATATTGTATGTTGTTTGTATATCGAAATGCACAGAAGTATTCGTATTTTAATCTTTAGGATGGTTATGAGCATGCATACATGAATTGCTTGTATTACTTGTCTTGTTGTAAAGCATAAGTGATTTTCACTCCAAAGGCGTCCGTACATGTGGCGTTATGCTTTAAGTGGTGTTTTGAGCATGATTTAGTTGGATGATCTTACTAGTTTAGTTTCAAGATTACAATGAATGATTTATAATTACGTATGTGAAAAGTCCTACAGCGGAGTCGTTGCATGAAAATGAGACACAGAAATTGAGAAAGTAGAAACATGATACTTAGAGTGTGGTTAATGGAATGATGTGATTTGCAAAAGAGAAATGTTTTGAAAACTGCAATGTGGTCTGACTTGGTAGCCCATTGTGAGGAGTGTAAAGTATTTTTGAAAAACCAATGGGAACCCGGAGCGGCGGAACCATCATGAGGATACTCGGGAATCTGGAGCGGCGGAACCGAGAGTTTTGAATTATGGATTGGTTATCCGTGGAGAGGAGTCAATGCCAAATTCAACGTTTTTGTGTGCCAATGGGAACCCGGTGCGGCAGAACCATTGTGAGAATACTCGGGAGATTGGCGCGGCGGAACCGAGGTTGGTGTGTGTAAAATGACGATTTTGAAAATATTGATTTGGTAAATGAAAGGTGAAACCAGTGATATGGTGTACGAAATGTCGCGTAGGAGAAACTCAAAAAAATCATAGACACCAACGATAGTGAATAGTAAATGTGGATGTGTCATTGTTAGCTGTTTTGGTCAATTATGCATGTTCTATTTGGAAATCGTTAATTTTTGATCTATTATTTGTGAGTTAAAGGTTAGTGGGTTTGGATTATTCTATTGAGCTCCTGTAGCTCATGGTGTTACCTTTGGTGACCCTGACATATTATATCGGTGGTGACGCTAGTATAATG
This sequence comes from Rhododendron ovatum, assembly GCA_019656835.1. Lineage (NCBI taxonomy): Eukaryota > Viridiplantae > Streptophyta > Magnoliopsida > Ericales > Ericaceae > Rhododendron > Rhododendron ovatum. The sequence continues at coordinate 18,534,209 of CM033797.1, read as the reverse complement.
TGTCAAGCTCTGTAGATGAACATGATGAGCTGTACACCTTGGAGGCCTTTGGAGCCGAAGAGCTGGCTAGGATTGAAGAAGAGGCAGAGCTGTAGTTAGGAACTTTAGTTCCCTCCCTTCTGTGTAATTATGGGGATTATGATGTAATAATGAGTCAGACTCTATTTAGATTTTCAATGAAATTGTCTCTTTAACGTTTCTAAAATTCGGGGCGTTACATTTAACTTCTTCGGGAGCGCTTGCATTTGTTAGTTTGGTCTCTTCGAGAGTGCCATCTTCTTCTTGGGCGTCAATCTCTTTGCTATGGATTTTCCTCTTCCGGGGAAGTCTATCTTTTGCACCGACTGGTCTCCCACGCTTTTGGCGTGTCTTAGATTCATCAGCTGTTATACAAGTGGTTTGTCCTGCAGGAACGTTAGCAGCTGGTATATGGGATTTAGTTACCCTTTTTGTGTCGGTAAATGCATCCGGTAACCGATTTGCAATACTTTGCAAATGAATGATCCTTTGAACTTCTAGTTCACATTGATTAGTACGAGGATCAAGATGAGATAACGCCGAAGCATTCCAGATAATTTCTCGTTGAGCTTCTGGCTGTAACTTATCTTCCCCTAATGGTGAGAATACTGATTTATCAAAATGACAATCCTCAAATCGTGCCTTAAAAACATCACTTGTTAAGGGTTCAAGGTATCTAATGATAGACGGAAAGTCAAAACCAACATATATACCAAGTCTTTTTTAAGGACCCATTTTAGTGCGTTGAGGAGGTGTAATGGGCACATACACAGCACAACCAAAAATCCTTAAGTGAGAGATATTCGGTTGTTGACCAAGTATAAGTTGTGTAGGTGAATATGTGTGATCATATGCAGTTGGTCTAACACGAATTAAAGATGCAGCATGTAAGATAGCATGTCCCAAAGTAGAAACTGGTAATTTTATTTTCATAAGCAATGGTCGAGCAATCAATTGAAGTCTTTTAATAAAAGATTCCGCTAAACCATTCTGGGTATGAGTGTGTACAACAAGATACTCAACATCAATACCAATTGACATGCAGTAATCATTAAATGCTTGAGATGTGAATTCTCCAGCATTGTCAAGACTAATTGTTTTGATTGGGTAGTCTGAAAACTGTGCTCGCAATCTAATTATTTAGGCTAGTAATTTAGCAAATGCAATATTTCCTGTAGACAATAAACTAGTATGTGACCATTTAGTTGAAACATCAACTAGAATCATGAAATAGCGAAATGGTCTAGATGATGGGTGTATTGGGCCACAAATATCCCCTTGAATTCTTTGTAAAAAGGATGGGGATTCAACAATGACTTTTGAGATGAATGGTCTAGTTATTAGTTTTCCTTGTGAACAAGCAGTACAGGGATAATTACTGGGCAAAAGAATCTTCTGGTTCTTCAACGGATGCCCTTGTGAATTTTCAACAATTCGACGCATCATTATTGAACTTGGATGCCCAAGGCGATCATGCCATAGCATGAAAAGTTTTGGGATAGTACACTTCTGGTGCCTAACAGCATACGATTGAATTGTTCTAATCTTTGTATAATATAACTCAGAACAGAATGCAGAAAGTTTTTCCAATACTAGCTTTTACCAGATACGTAAGAAGTGAAACGCAAATACTCTTCTTTACCTTCTCTGATGGTTTCAATATGATAACCATTATGTCGTATATTTTTGAAACTTAATAGATTTCTTTTGGTTCTGGTAGAGTATAAAGCATTATCAATACTTAGATTTGTTCCATTTTTTAATACAATATTTGGTCTTCCAGAGCCTTCAATTAGATTTGCAGAACCTGATATTGTATTGACATTCGTTTGTACCTTTGTCAATTGTTTGAAATATTTGTTATCTCGGAGAATAGTATGTGTTGTACCACTATCCACTAAACAAATATCTTCACATGTTATCTTCATGTGTCCCTATTATATACAAACATAATTTCAAAAGTTTCACCAATAAATAATAAAAAAAACACTTTGAAATATTATTATCGAATAAGTGCATCTTGATTAATTTATTACATCATAATATTATTGAGATATAACCTTAGTATGTCTTTATTTTGGATATAAGTAGAAACACATGGTATGCTATAAGCATACAATTATTCTTGTGACCATTCAGAATAGTCACCTCCATCACCAAAGAAATCATCTTTGGTTCCACTTGGTCCTGCAAGGTACTCAGAAATGTCGAAAGACGGGATGTCAATGGGTTCAAAAGAGTTAACAAATTGGATCTGACTAATTTGATGGGTAAAGTTTGTTTCAATTTCTTTTCCTTTTTTCTTAAGCGATGCTTGGTAAAGCTCAATCAAATGCTTTGGCGTATGATAGGTACGCGACCAATGACCCTTCCCATCGCACTTGTAGCAAGAATCCTCAGAGTTCTTAGAGGGTTTATTCAGCACCCTTTTGCCCTTTTCTTTGGACACTTCCAACCTATTCCACTTCTGGGGATACTCCGATTTCTTGCTTGATTTCTGAATATATCCTCCACGAACTTGGTGGTTATGGCTACCCCGACCACATCTATGTCCAAGACCACGACCTTGTCCATTACTCGGAAAAGAGACTCTATTCGCTTCAGGGAATGGTAGAGCACCAATTGGACGAGACTCGTGATTTCTCAGTAATAGCTCATTGTTTTGTTCAGCGACCAGAAGGCAAGAGATTAAATCTGAGTATTTCTCAAACCCACGCTCTCTGTATTGCTGCTGCAGAAGCAAATTGTTGGCATGAAAAGTGAAAAAAGTCTTTTCCAACATATATTTTTCAACGAAATCCAATTTTGTGTAGCTCGACTTCGTCTTCTCAGTCGGGTAGAGACTCATGCTAATAACGTGATATAAAACTAAGATAATAGCAAAAGAACAGAATATAAAATAAGGACAATAATAACACAACATATGTTAAATATAGTTCTTCTGAAACTATTAGAAACACAATTGTTCAGCAGGATCAATCAGATACTTCTGATTCTTATTATTCATTGCAATTTACATTCTGTTATAGGAGCCAAAGATTACAAGTTTATAAACGTATATTTAATACGCCTGTTACAATTGCATTTTCTGTAAACTTAATTTGCTGAAACTTATGACTCTCATCATTACTTACATTTTGTCAGTTATTAATTTCACAACACACATCAACTTTTGATTATCAATTTAAAAGATTGTTAAGGTTAACAATGTAGAGGTCTACAATGACATAATTAAAATTGGATAATCAAAACTTGCCACATTACCTTTGCAAATTACAAAAAAAACTAAAAAAATGTGAACATAGAAAATAGTTTTGAAACTAATAAAAATTATTTATTAGAATAGAAAATCGTTTTTGATTTTTTTTTTCAAAAAAAATGTTTTTTTTTGAATTATAACTACAGTTTTTGAAAAAATAGTTTTTATATAAGAAAAGGCTTTGAAAAAAACAATTTTAAAAAGAAACAATTCAAAACAGTACAGGTTTTTTTTTTTTTTTTTATAAAAACTCTTTTGAAAAAAAGTTAAGAAAACAATTTTTGAAGAAAAAACTATTTTTAGAAAAATGTTTTCCAAAAAAAAAAAATTTGTTAGTAAAAAATATATTTTTAAAACATTGTAGAGAGAAAGAGAGAGAAAGAGAGAGAGAGAGAGGAGGGCAATTACTAATACCCCCCCGTGTCAGACCCCCCTCCTGACACGGGTCACTGTTTCTCCCTTTTACCCCCAAGCCCACCTCCCTTTAAATCGAAAATATCCCCGTTGGACCCAAAAATATCCGAACCCATTTTCTGTTATTTGTTTTTTATTTAATTAATAATATTTATAATTTGTATCTTTTTTCTTTTTTATTTACTTGAAATTATTTTAGTGTTCCAATTTTCAATCCAATTGAATCGGTGAAAAAATCTTTTTTTTTATCATTTTATCTTTAATAGTCATAATAAATTTTTGGTCTCGTAGAATCAAATATCTCTTAGGACTAATCAACGAGAGCTCTAGAGTCAAAACTTAATTATGGCCATTTAGGATAAAATGATCAGGAAACTAAAATCTTTCCACATGTTCAAACGGATTGAAATTTGAACACTTAATTTTTTTACTATATTTTTCAATATATAAATAGTCTAAAAAGGTTAAAAAAAATTAAGTGTTCCAAATTTAAATCCTTTTGAACCGATGGAAAGATTTTACTTTTTTGATCATTTTATCCTAAATGGTCATAATTAAATTTTGACTCTAGGACTCTTGTTGATTAGCCTTAAGAGAGTTGTAGAATTAAATATCTCTTAGGGTTAATCAACGAGAGCCCTAAAGTCAAAATTTAATTATGGCCATCTAGTATAAAATGATAAGGAAACTAAAATCTCTCCATCGGTTCAAACGGATTTAAATTTGGAACACTTAATTTTTTAATTATATTTTTAATATATAAACAGCCTAAAAAGGTTAAAATGTTCCAAATTAAATATCTTTTAGGGTTAATCAACGAGAGCCATAAAGTCAAAATTTAATTATGGCCATTTAGTATAAAATGATAAGGAAACTAAAATCTCTCCACCGGTTCAAACGGATTTAAATTTGGAACACTTAATTTTTTAACTATATTTTTAATATATAAACTGCCTAAAAAGGTTAAAAAAATTAAGTGTTCCAAATTTCAATCCGTTTAAACCGGTGGAAAGATTTTAGTTTTCTTATCATTTTATCTTAAATGATCATAATTAAATTTTGACTCTAGGGCTCTTAGTTGATTAGCCCTAAGAGATATTTGATTCTGCGAGGCCAAAAATTCATTATGACCATTAAAGATAAAATGATAAAAAAAATAAGATTCTTCCACCGATTCAACCGGATTGAAAATCGAAACACTAAAATATTTTTAAATAAATAAAAAAAGAAAAAAAATATAGAGTATAAACATTATTAATTAAATAAAGAAGAAATAACAAAAAATAAGTTTGGGTAATTGGTTCAACATTCCAAATGCATCAGATGCATGCATGCTCGGGCAAATAAGTAATTTGAAAATAACATGAATCCAGAAATAGAATAATCAAATTAGGACAGATCATCGAAAGTTTACCGGGAATAGAAGAAATGCAAAGAACCAAAACTTGTGGTAGTTTAATATTGACTAAGTAATAAATATAGATCCGCCAGGACGACAATGTCATATTCATATTCAATATTAGACTTGTTTGATAAGCTTTGTTAAGTAGATTTCAAAAATATATAATTTATTTAAAAAAATACGTGATTCCAACCTCTTTAAACAATTTATATATTAAAAAATATAGTTAAAAAATTAAGTACTTCTAAATTTCAATCCGTTTGAACCGGTGGAAAGATTTTAATTTTCTGATCATTTTATCCTAAATGGTCATAATTAAATTTTGACTTTAGGACTCTCGTTGATTAACCCTAAGAAATATTTGATTCTACAACTTTCTTAGGGTTAAACAACGAGAGCCCTAAGGTCAAAATTTAATTATGATCATTAAGGACAAAATAATCAGAAAATTAAAATCTTTCCACCGATGCAAACGGATTAAAATTTAAAACACTTGATTTTTCAACCTCTTTAAACAGTTTAAACTACCACAAAAATATAGTTTTTCCGTTTTATATTATTTTACCATCAATATTAGGCTCGTTTGATAGGTTTCGTTGGGTAGATTTCAAAAATATATAATTTGTTAAAAAAAATTAGGTGAAAAAAAAGTTATTAACATTTAAAATTTTATAACAAAAAATAAAAATAGGAGAGAGAGACAGCGGAGAGAGAGAGAGAGAGAGAGAGAGAGAGAGAGAGAGAGAGAGAGAGCTCTTGGAGAGCCAGGGGTAAAATGGGAAATTACAGGGGCCCGTGTCAGGGGGGCCTGACACGGGGGGGGGGGGGGGGGGGGGTGTTGCAATTAACAGCACTCGAGAGGCGGGGGAAGAGAGAAGATTTTTGTGTAATAATGAGTGTATTGTATTTGATTGATAGTATATTGAGTTCACTAATTTTAGTTATTAGTAAAAGGTTGTTAGTTTTGATTATTTAAAATAAAAAATTTGATTATTTTTAAAGAGGTTCTTAAATTTGATTATACTATTGTGGACCATATTTTGCACAAATATTATTAACTTTAGAAATCTACTATTACTTTTAATAATGCCATTATGAATAGCCTTAAGTTTTCATCTTAAACTTCATTTGTCTCGTGTATATTTTAATACCCATAATTAAACTTTTCAACCTTTTAAAAGGCTTAATAAAAACACTGCAGTTCTCTGGAAGCCATTTTTTTTTTTAAACAATAGTCCCTTAATCTAAACTTCATTATTGAATAACTTACATTTGGCCTATTCTTTGGACTTTTAGCTACCGTATGGAATTGGTAACCTTTGCATGGGAAACTGACAGAAATAAAAAAAAAAACTCTGCACCTCCAATCAATGGATTGCCATTTTAGCCGACATCCAAGTCCACTTCCACCTCACCTTGGCGTAATCCTTAAACTTTACAGCCAATTTTGCAATAAACGTTAAATAAATCCAACTAATTAGTCTTTTTTAAAGATTCCAACTAAATAAGAAAGCATAATCATTGCATAATCATTTGAATATAATGCCAAATACAACCCCTTTTATACACGTAAATCCTACATGTTAAATGTGTGTGAAATTCATGTGTATTAGAGGGATTAAGCTAACAACTAATTCTGCAAATTAATCCACAACCACCATTTTGACGCCGGCATGCGCACTCAGCACCAGGTGTCAAATAGCACCTCCCTTAATCATCCCCCACATTATCCCCTCTCTCTCTCTCTCCTGCATCAAATCAAACCCCAGTTGGTTACCCCACCATCGACACCCAATACTACACAGGTGTATAATCTATCTTGATTTCTGTAATCAAGAGTGAGAAGATAGGAGAGAGAAACTAAAAGAGAGAGAACAGAAAGTCTTTAATTGTTTGTTGTCTCGCCATGCAATTGGAGGCATGAATAGCACCACCCCCAAATCAACGCCCCTCGTAACCAAATGCTTCCTCCTCTCTCTCCTCCTCTCTCTCACCATCTTCCTCTTCTTCTCCATCCTATCCCACCAAAACCAAAATCCAAACGCCACAAACCCACTCCCCCACAAACAACCCCCTTCCTCCTCCTCCGACCTCCGGATCCGACCCGGCTACACCTCCTACGAATCCTACATCCAGCGCCAGCTCAACAAGACCCTCAATCCCAAACTCCGAAAGGTATGGACCACCCGGGACTGGACCCGGAAAATCAACGTCTTCGCCACCTTCTTCGCCGACCTCAAACACGAAAACCTCATCTCCGACAACTCAAAGGCCCTCTGCATCGGTGCCCGGGTCGGGCAGGAGGTGGAGGCGTTAAAACGGGTCGGAGTCTCCGACTCGATCGGGATTGACCTGGTCCCGTACCCGCCCCTCGTTATCCGGGGCGACTTCCATCACCAACCGTTCGACAACGACACGTTCGACTTCGAATTCTCGAACGTGTTCGACCACGCGCTGTACCCGGAGAAGTTCGTTGGCGAGATCGAACGGACGTTGAAGCCCGGCGGGATCTGCGTGTTGCACGTGGCGCTGTATAGACGGGCCGATAAGTACTCGGCGAATGACTTATATAGTGTTGGGCCGTTGAAGGCGTTGTTTCGACGGTCGGAGATGGTTCGGGTTCGGATCGTTGATGGGTTCGGGTTGGATACCGAAGTGGTGTTTCGGAAAAAGAAAGCGGTCCTATAGAGTCCTCCTGATTGGAGCACTTTTTTAAGTAATTCATTCTTTTGGTTAATTTTATGACCTTTGTTACAAATCAATATTCTTTCTACGTTTGTAGAGTTTTCTTCTTGTTTCCTTGGCCCATTCTTACCCTATATATGATGTTGTCACATCTTCGATATATTGATGTTCAGTTCAGTAGCGGATTTAAATTTTTTTAAAAGAGTCTCTTAATGGAGGATTGATCTGTGACTAATTATTTGGGTTGGTGTACATATATAGTTCAACTAATTTTAAACCGGCGGTTATTGATATTTGGGTTGAGCGTTCAAAGTGATAGACTAACCTAAAATTGTTACATGTATGAGCAGCCATACTACAAACAATTTGAGCCAGTACCTGTCAGTGTTCGATACTTATTGCTTTATATTCAATATTTTACCTGCTTTACAGCAGTCATAGTCGATACTTGATTCCTTCGTGTGCTTCTTTGACGCATAAAAAATTAACTATATAAATAATTCACCACCGCTACAAACGATTGATTATTTCTATGAATTAATTATTCGATACATCTAATAACGTTACATCGCTACTACTGTTACCGGTACACCATTCGTATCCGCTATTTAAATTACCTTAGTTAAAAGCAGAAGCTTGGTTAAATAAAATAGCCGAATCTTGCTATTCAAAGTGGGAGCGGCTGATCATGGATGACAGAATTAAGTAGTAGGTAGAGTGAGAGTGAAATTAAAAGAATAAAGTGGAGTAATAATAGTAATAATATTGTTGTTGGACCACTGACATTAGTCGACGTTCCACTTCCATTAATAATCGCTCTATTTAGTAATTTGTTTCTTCTTTTGTTATGGATGGATTTATTGCATGTTCGTGGGGGTCAATTTTCTCCATCCAAAAAAAGACATATGCAAGTAGCTAGCTAGTTGAGGCGTTGAGCCCAGAACAGAACAGAACATACTTCCACTAGCTAGATAGACCCCATTACTAACGTGGATTCCAGACGGATAATATTTTAATAACGGTCTTGCTACTGGGATGATAATAAACATAGTAAAAAATAAAAAAAAATACATATTTTTGTATATTTTTTAGGAAAAATGACGGCAAAGGATGTGTTTTGAAAATTAATACCCGCCAAGGACATTTTCAGTATTAACAAATATTCTTAATTTGTCATTGACAGGTATTAATTATCAAAACACGTTCTGAAACATCATTTTCCCTATTTTTTATACCTTCTAATATACATTCACACATTTATTATTGTCAGTCCATTAAACTGATTTTAAAATTTTCTTTTTAATAATACAGGAGTATATAGTTTCCTAGCTAAATGAAGTGGGCAATGTGCGTTTTAATAATACAGGAGTATATAGTTTCCTAGCTAAATGAAGTGGGCAATGTACGCACAAATTAAATAAAATAAACAAAAGAAATCAGCATCTAACACAGCTGGACCAACAAAGACGTCCAACCGGACGTACAAGTCAAGTCAATTATATCTGTTGCTTCTTTATCACGCAATACAAACTCAATTTCCGCTGATCCTACACAATGCGTTATACAGTAGTATATAACCCGACTTTTTCAAGGGCGCTCCTCTTTCTCTCTCTCTCTGTCTCTCTTCTTTCCTCCTTCTCCCTCCCTTTTTTTTCCCTCGTCCTCCTCTTTTTTCCTCTCCTTTTTCTGCTCCGGCATTCTCCTTTTTGCCATCCCGTTTATGTTTTCGTCCTCCGGATCCAGCTCGCTTGAACTACTGTTAGTACTGGCCTTGACATTTAAGTTGTCCAAACCCGATTTTTCGCTTGGTTGTCAACTAATGCTTTATGATTAACATGATCCTATTCAAAGAAAATAACTTCTTATTGTATTTTTTGAAGCAAATTCTTCAATTATTAGATTATCGTACTTTAACTTATCCAAGTACTTATTTCAATTGATATCATAGTCAATCCGCTTAATCTCTCATGTGACATAATAGTCTGAAGATAAGTTTTTATCAACTTTAACTTCGAAAAACTCCTCTTAACTGGAGCAACTATGATCAGAATAGTCAACAAAATCCGATAAGCAACCCAAACCATTTGAAAACCGCCATCTTTTCAATAAGACCTTATAAAATCAAGAATGTCGATCGATTTTGTTACTTCTCTTGGCAATATTGTTTTCAAATGTCTAAGTTCTTAGAATAACTCCTTCCCGTGAATATCAACATGTTGATTGTATTCCAAGAAACTTTATAGTTTAGTGTAATACTCCATCAATTGCTCTTCAGCAACACTCTTGAATTTCACATTGACCAAAAATCCAACGATTGCTTCATAAAGTTCAAATTGCTCAAACCAGTATTTAAATGATGCAAGAGCTTTGTAGGGAGGTATTGCCGAGCAGAGAAAGTAAGGAGGTGATATGAGAGATCATGGGTTAAAACACCATGACCGGTGGTCGGCAATAACGAACAAATGGCATGAGAAGTCATTGGTATAAACTGACTGTTCGGCAGATAGTCACGTACCGTTACATTGGTCCAAATAGCTAAACAAAGACCAATGTTATAAGTGTAGTAGCCGGCCAGGGCGGTCTATTCGGCTACGAGAGAGCCGAGCAAGGAAAGAGTTCTAATCGAGAATAGGAGTAGAGGGAATACTCTGGAAGATTCCAGAGTAGTCATGTCCCGTAAGGGATAAGATCCCAAAAATGAAAGACCTGGAATAGATAGCTAACAGGAATGAGATGTTCGGCCAGTTATGGAAAAGAGTCCTAAAAAGACTAAGGCAATGAATTAATAAGGAAAACGAGAATCATTGATATCTTGGGTTTTCTATACGAGATGGGAATCTTAGGGCAACATGGATACTTGGACAGCAAGCATCTATGAATCTATAAATATAAGGTAAACCTAGAGGCAAAAGGTACGTAGTTTATTACGAATCAATTTCATTCTTACTGATAATTAGGATTTTTCTAGTATGTGATACTAACTTTGGCATCGGAGGGCCTTTGCCACGAGAGGCAAAGATGCACTCATCCCTTGTCTGTTTTGCAGATCAAAGGTTCCAACAACGAATTAGGATTCCGGTGAAAAGACACGAATAAGTCATTGTAATCCAAGGTGATCCGAAGCATCAATTGTTTTCATCCCCCTACAATTGGCGCCGTCTATGGGAAACGAACCAAATTTTTCTGAAAAATAATTATGATGGAAGAAGATCCAGTTACGCCGTTTAGTCCAAAAGACCAATTGGGTGGGGGAAGAGATAAATCCCCACCAGGTGCTCCGAGAAAGTCCACTGGTAGACATGACAGAGATAACTCCAAAAAAAAAGGAGACAAAACTGCCACCGACTCCACGAGAAAGAGTAAGTCTCATCGAAGAGAAAAGTCAGTCACCTATTCAAAAAGTATACACAATGATAACGATGTCCTCGATATTGCCGAGCAGAGAAAGTAAGGACGTGATATGAGAGATCACGGGTTAAAACGCCATGAGCGGTGGTCGGCAATAACGAACAAATGGCATGAGAAGTCATTGGTATAAACTGACTGTTCGGCAGATAGTCACATACCGTTACATTAGTCCAAATAGCTAAACAAAGACCAATGTTATATGTGTAGTAGCCGGCCAGGGCGGTCTGTTCGGCTACGAGAGAGCCGAACAAGGAAAGAGTTCTAATCGAGAATAGGAGCAGAGGGAATACTCTGGAAGATTCTAGAGTAGTCATGTCCTGTAAGGGATAAGATCCCGAAAGTGAAGGATCTGGAGTAGATACCTAACAGGACTGAGATGTTCGGCCAATTATGAAAAAGAGTCCTAAAAAGACTAAGGTAATGAATTGATAAGGAAAACGAGAATCATTGATATCTTGGGTTTCCTATACGAGATGAGAATCTTAGGGCAACACGGATACTTGGACAGTAAGCATCTATGAATCTATACATATAAGGTAAACCTAGAGGTAAAAGGTACGCAGTTTATTACGAATCAATTTCATTCCTACTAATAATTAGGGTTTTTCTAGTACGTGATACTGACTTTGGCATCGGAGGGCCTTTGCCACGAGAGGCAAAGGTGCACTCATCCCTTGTCTGTTTTGCAGATCAAAGGTTCCGACAACGAATTAGGATTCCGATGAAAAGGCACGAATAAGCCATTGCAATCCAAGGTGATCCGAAACATCAATTATTTTCATCCCCCTACAAGCTTGATCTATGATGCGGAGGAAATAAGGAAATTTTAAAAGATCTTCCGATGATAGACTTTTATTGGCATCATCTCCCACATCCTCATCAAATAAGAAGTTCACTTACCGAGAAAGAGAAACAAAAAGTCTGGTCTGGAAAGACTAGAGAGTAGAGAGAGAACTTTTGGGATTGAATTTGCTCTTGAGTCTTGATCAAAACAAAGAAAATAGCTTCGCACAATCTGGCATTGGCATTTGTTACGCCCTCAATTTTCAACATAAATAAATAATTCATTTCAATAAACGATCTTCGCATAATATATATCATACCCAAAGGAGAATTCCCAAAAGATCATTTACAAACCAAGTCCCCAAGTTTAGAGATTTACAACATTGGTACTACGGCCCGAATGCTATAGTTAGTTAAAAATGGTAAGTTTAGAGGTTACATGATATCCAAAGTTAAAAAAGTTCAAATAAATTTACGATTACATCTTTTCAAAAGATTGCTCAAAGGATGATGGAATCACTTCTCAATGACGGCTTTCAAAAGAGATGAGGTTAGGCTTGCACACCATGCACTCCACGTCAAGGTCCTTGAGATACACCTGAAAATGATAAGTTGAGTTACATTAGCCCAGTAGAAAAATCTCTACAACCATTATATGCAAATAAGAAGATTTGAACATAAAAGAATGAAGTCTGAGACAACGAAAGATATTGCAAGTAACGCAACTTCATGGAGGGATTTCAAGACTCGAGAGGCACTTCACTTGTCATTAATCAATCAATTAGTCATCTTCTATGTGTCCTTATTGACCAAACTCCATCTCGTGCCCTTCTACATTAAAGGACTTAAATTATGGGTCTTGAGAACTCTGTACGTCTCCCAAAAATCTCTAACATGAGTCCAAGTAGCTTATTCTCCACTGACTCATCCTTAGTAAACTTAAGAAACTTTTCAGGTCTTAGAGCCTCATATACCCATAATACGTTTCGGGTATTCGTGACCCCATACATCTATTTCACATTTTGGGTCTTAGGGCCCCATATACCCATAGTACATTCCGGGTGCTCATGATCCTGTATATCCATTTCACATCATTTGTATCGCTTTTCATCCTATGTATTTCCAAGACTCTAATTTTAAGAATGTAGATGAGAGAGAGATATTGATATTAAGTAGGTGGTTCACCTATCAACTTGCATTTCAGTTTTGTTCCCTGACTCATTATCTCAACTCATTGCTTGTACTGCATGGCATCAATTGTCACATACCGAACCCAATAATAATCCCATGACGCACCACCCACAAAGTTCGAAACGAGAATTTATAGAACGAATACCAAAGGAACATAGGATGATCAATCAAGACGAAGCACGAAAATACGAGTTACCCTATTCTCTTCCGAACCACCAGGCAAACCCCTATCGACCACCCAAGCGCCCACGTCATACCTTATAACTTACGATATTTAATAACGACTCCATGGTACGTCCACCAACCCACCAATCACTACATCATGCCATAGCCCTTAATAAGTCTATATCGTTCATTGAGACATGTCACAACATCTATTTCAATCTACAAAGAGCATAAATAATGTACAAGTATCATAATCATTTAAATCTACAATTTTTCAAGTTATGATGAGAGCCCATGGAGATCGATTGGTCAATGAATCTTTCAAGGTACGAACAATTAGGTTTAGAAGTGATTCAAAGGTGTTTAGAGAGTGCTAGAAGTGGTCGGGGTTCAAACGAGCGTGAGAAGAGCAAAACATGTCAAAACTGCCCAGAAAATAAGGGGGGTATCAATACCCCAAAATGAGGTATCGATACCTAGACGACTGCCATCCAGAAAAGGCTGGGGTATCAATACCCTGTTTTGGAGTATCAATACCTCGGAGTTTTTCAGCGAATTTTCAGACTTCAAAAGGCAAAACCCCAATAACAACAACGAATCAAGACACGATTTAAGTACACAATCACCTCATAAACACATAAAGAGAGTAAGAAATCCCTACCTCAAGTGGTTTGAACGAGACCCAAGCGATTGATCGAAGTCCAAGCGATTTCTACACTTCCAAAGCTCCGAAATTGACCAAGAACTTCCCTCCAAGCTTGACCCACGAAATTTTGAGCTCGAGAACGTGATTGGAAGGCTGAAGGGTGGTTGATCTTTGAGGCTCTTAAGGTTTTGGAGGAGTTTTTGAGTGAGAGGAGGAGAGAGAGGGATTTTTCGGTGGAGAGAGGGACGGTAGAGAGAGAGCGAGGATGGGAGATATATAATCTCCTTCGCACACACCCATCCTATATATACTCCTATATCCTTTAATTATACACCCACTCCCTCAAGTTTCAATTCTCTCATGTTAATCCCTAATTCAAATAACCACCAAATAAACCGTATTCTCCTAATTAGCCAATTAATAAACATTTTAAATAATTAAAATTTTACGGATCTCTACAACATTCGGCATTGTTCTTAACTTCTTCATAGAATCAGAGTAAGGGTTTATACCATGAAAATTTGGGGGCAAATCAGAGTAAGGGTTTTGCACAATCCCGTCCCTTCTTGTTTTGGCTATAGCGCCCCTTTTCTTTTTTTCTTCTTATCTGATAGTTCTCCTAATTTTATCTCTTAATAATTTACCTTCATAATTTTTTTTATCTGTTATTTACCTCAGGTATAGAAAACCTCTCTTTGCCTCCTAATTTTCTTAAGTATCATAATTTTTTAAAGAGGGTGGAAATCATACATATTTACTTTCTTTAAAAATTTGAACAAATTTTTTTGGATGATGCCCCTAAATATATTTTTTGTAGGATTTCTATTTTTTTTTTTGTATACATACAATTTTTTTTTTTGGGTGCCCCTTGCTGGGGGTTGCCCGAGCCGGTCGGCTTGCGGGGCTTACCCCCTGGCCGGTCCTGACTACTGTCGGATGCCAGTTGTCAGTACTGTTGGGTGCATCCGATCTTGGGCTTGACAAATAACGACGAAGGGTGGGCCTAGTTGCTGGAAGGGCTGGCCTCGACATTAAGTTATAAAAAATAAAAAATACATACAAGCGGAAAAGAAAATGAGATTACACGGTTCTTTGTAATTAGCACGATCCATCTTTGCAAGATTTAGGGGAGGAAGGAAGCCAAAGAACTTAAATTAATTGAACTTTAATTGAATACAAATAAACTACTAAACCCAAGCATTAATTGATTCAAGTAAATTCTCCAACAGAAATTTATTCTTTGAAATTGATAAACTACTAAATTAACCTAGTTTGGTAGTTTGGTATTTTATCAATTTTCCCAATTTAAAAACTACTAAACCCAGGTTAACCCAATTGATGTAAATTACCCCAATTGATTTATCGAAATTAATTGATATTCTGTTTGGCTTCCTTTCTACAAACTCAATCGATGTGTTGGAGTATCACACACAGGATATGCGGCAATAAATTACTATTCATCTAATAGTAATTTAGTAGTATCACAAAAACAAATAAACTACTAAACCCATTGATAAAAATAGAGTAAAAAAATATACCTTCTAGCAATTCTTTTTTTGTTTAGTTGGTCTATTATTTAGATTTAGGGCAAAGATATAGAGAGGGTTTTTTAATCCGGAGCTGCTTGATTGAGAGAGAGGACTTCTCAATCTGGAAGGCAGAAAGAGGGGGTGAGAGAGTTGTTTTTAAGAGAAACATTTGTGAGCTTGGGCCCTATTTTAAATGTCTGTTTGGGCTTCCAGTCACTTGGACCTTATCTTTTTAAACCAAAATTGGGCTCTAGCGATGTACAATAGCAGGGATGGGCTGATGTTATTAAAAAAAATTTGGGCTCTGTAAATTTTATTTTATTTTGTTGCCCAAGCCCCGGGTCCTGCTAAGCTTACCTCTGGGCCGGCCCTGACTGCTGGTGGTGGTCGAAAATAGCGGTTTGATCATCTGATCAGTACTTTCGGGAGGTCTTCTCTTGTAGGTTCTGGAGGTGGCGATTCGATGGTGGCTGCGATGGATATGCTGGAAGTGGCAGTGCTGTGGTGGCCGTTGGTCAATGCTGGCGATTGGGGCTAGCGGCAGCTAGGGTTTGCTTAGCAGTTAGTAGTTTCAATTTTCTTAGGTTTGGGCTTGGCTCGCTTGATGTTTGGTGTTGGCCCATTAAGTGTATTTTTAGGTTTCGGACTTAGCTCATTTGGCGTTTGGACTTAACCCTTTTGGTATCTTCAACTTCAAAAGTCGTGAATCAATAGGGCGGGTAAAGTCAATAAATGGAAACGGAAAGTCTGGGCTTATCGACCCAATATCCCGATCGGAATTCCGACGCTCCGCCGGGCACACTCCGGCCACCGGACGGCCGATCCGAGCCGTCCAAAAATTCTAAAAAAAAAACTTAGTGGGCTTTAATGAGAATAAATGACATCTGACGTGTGTAGATGGGCAATCCAAATAATCAATTTTTTTGTTTGGATCGATCAAAAATGGAGTGCTTGGATTGGCCACCTACACACGTCGGATGCCGTATATTCTAACGTAAGCCCACTTGATTTTTTTTATAGAACTTTCGAACGGCTCGGATCGGCCGTCCGGTGGCCGAAGTGTGCCCGCCAGAACGTCGGGATTCCCCCGATCGGGAACTGTAGCACCACTCAAATGGAAAAGCCCCCAGAACCCAATAGATACAAGAACAATTACAAACTCCAATAATTTCCCATCATATTTCCGCAAATAAACCAACCACGGATAATTAAAAGTTATATATATCCCAACTCATTGGTGTTTTACAGAATTAATTTTTTAATTCCACTTTTCAATTTTTTTTATCAAACACTTTTTCAACTTAAATTGTAACACTTCGACTCACATTGAAAGTTTACATGGATGATCTTGGACATATAATAAATCTTGTGGGCTACTAATAGTACCTTGGGTTTAAGCTTTTGGGTCATGTGGTGTGGCTGATGGATTAAAATTAAGGTACTAGGCCAGTGGTCTGCCTAGGGTGTTACAGGTGGTATCAATCCATATACACGATCATGTGGCCTTGGAGTTTGGTTGGTGGTTTAATTAGTATCGGTGATTATAGTACTCAACCCCTCGTGAGGGTCCGAGACTATAAATTAAGTTGTGGAGATTGTAACACCCTGTCTCACATTAGAAGTCTACATGAATGATTTTGGGTATATAACAAATCTTGTGAGCAGCAACTAATATTTTGGGTTTAAACTTTTGGGCCATGTGGTGTGGCTGGTGGATCAAAATCAAGATACTAAACCAATGATCTGCTTGGAGCGTTACATAAACTAGTAAGTATTCAATTTTCAGCTCTTGTTAGAGCAAGGATTAATATCAAAAACTTTAACGAAACGCAAACCCAAATCAAACCAAATCGAGCCTTATGTCACAATCACTTGGGGTTGGTTACATAAACCATTTTCCTCCATTGAGCTCTGTTAAGGGTCATTTGTTCACACAAACCCATTATACTCATATTTTTGCGCACAACAACATCTAATGTCATTTTAGGTCTATCCTTCCCCGTAGCATTGCTACCCAAAGTTATCCTATCCACTCTCTTAATTATTGCATCTTTTGATCTACGGTAGACTTGCTCAAACTACCTTAGCCTATTTTTTCTCAACTTCTCCTATATAGGTACACCTACCATCTCACGAACCGTTTCATTTTTAATCCTATCTCGTCTAGTCTTACCACACATCCACCTCAACATTCTCATTTTCACTACACTTATCATGCTCACTTGTTGTTCCTTAATATACTAACATTCTGTTCCGTAAAGTATCGTTGGCTTAATGATAGTTCCATAGATTTTTTCTTTTAATTTTGTGGATACCCTTTTGTCACATAGTAAACCAGTAGTGCTCCTCCACTTGAGTCACCCCGCTTGGATCCTATGGGTCACATCATCTGCAATCTCTCTATCTCTACTAATAATTGAATGTAAATACCTAAAATGATCACTATTTAATATCTCTTGGTCTTGGATCATAACTTTTTCTGTATGCGCATTGTTCCACTAAACTTACACATTATATACTCAGTTTAACCAAAAGCAAACCCAAATATCATTAATAATGCCTAGTGTGTTTAAAAATCACGAAGCAATGATAATAAAATTTTGACAAAAAGCAAACCCAAAATCAACAGAAATCGAGAGAAACACACCAGGGAACCGGATATATGGGAAATCAAATGGTGTAAGTTTACGTCAATTTTCCTCCACTTTCTCTCTACCAATAACTATAAGCAACAAGAAAATCAGGCCAAATAATATCAAATTGAAACTGGGCGAGATTATTCAATTATAGCTACCAACTGGAGCTAAATCGGACTCAGATTAATAATTCGTCGTGTAACGACATTTCCCGCCTTCTGATTCCGATGGACAGCCGCCACCAATCGAGGACAGATTCCGGCATTAACGAAGCAAGGAACCACTGGACTGAGTGTGTCCAGTAAGGAGTGCACCTTGGTCCATATCCAATCTGTTGAACCGCGGCCTGTGCATAATTATCGGCTGATGGGATGAAGAATGACGATCTTTCAATCAATGCGATTCGAGAAGCCATTTTCGTCGAAACATATAACGGTACCTGTATATTGAGCAGGACCACAGTACCATGTAAAATTAAGCTGCATATGAGGAGTACTAGCTAGAAGCAATAATGGGTGCCAATTACACTATTGTGTACAATCATTCTGCTTTGTGCCAGCTAATAAATGTAGTTGATATGGAAGCAAGTGAGCTTGAAAAGAGTTCTGTTTGTGGCGTTTTGAGGGCAGCAACGGTGGCGGGTTTCTGAGGACGGTAGCAGCGGCAGTGGTCTTGGGTGTTGCGGGTTGGGGCCAGTGGTTCGAGGGGTGTTGCAGTTTGGGTGTTTCTCTGAGTTAGATCTTTGCTAGATGTTTTTCTTTTACGGTTGTTTTTCTTTTGAAATAATAGAAAAATTCGAGAGGCGGAGATGTAGGTTAAGTTTTTGTGAGCAGCAGAAGTACGAGGATATTGTGCACTCTTTGAGACTCTCTCTCTCTCTCTCTCTCTCTATGCTGTTCTTTTCCTACTGTAGTGTAATGATTGTATTTTGTGTTTTTGAGATGAATGACATTATTTTTGCTGATAAAAAGAAAAAAGTGAGCTTGAAACGATTGGTAGTGAGAATTGGTTGTTTATATTGTTTTCTATTAAATTATGAAGAGGTTGAGAGGTAGGTTTAATTTTCACGAGTAGCAGCATTAGAAAAGTCTTATGCTACCGATTAAAAAGAAGAAGAAAGTCTTATGCTACTCTACGAAGATCTCTCAATACATTCTTTTTCTATATATTAATGTAATGAAGCATATTAGATGTTTGGCACCTTAGCAATATTGTTTTGACAATTGAAATTGTTCTAAAGATGAAGACTCATCTCGCGAGCAGTCCTTTAGAAGTAGCTACTCTTTCTTTTTATTTGTGTTTGCTTTATACGGAGAACTCGTCTTTCGATGGAAAAATGTAAATAATTATAATATCTTCGTACAAAATTTAATATTATTTGGGTCTTATTTTTTTTTTACTTTTTACAACTACCTTTTGTTTTTTTATGAGGGTTTGTTTTCAAAATTAGACATTTTTTTTTCCTTTTGAGTTTTTAAAGAAAGTTTAAATGTTTTCAAAAATACCACAATCAAATATTTTCCCAAGGCACTACAGAGTGAGCACATTTTAAACGAACATGCTTGGACATAGTATTTTATTTTTGGATGTGGAATGTCTTGATACTTTTTGTTGTGTGTGTGTGTGTGTATATATATATATATTCTTCGAAATAAAAGTACGTAGTGGTAACTTTATCCATCAAAGATTTTGTCTCGCCATTATCAGTATTCAGTACCTTGTTACTAATTACGTTACTAATTTTTTATGGCCGTTTCAACTACCTCCTTTTGTCTTTGGAAGGAACCCCCCCCTACTATAACAAAATTAATAAATGAAAGTCACCCATTAAAAGAAATTTAAGTTATACACATGATGATGACAGCAAGAAAAGTTAAATTAATCGTAGGTAGAGTGGCATAGTCTAGTTGTAGGCAACATGTACGTCATTGTATTTGACAAGAGTTTAACTCGTTCCGTTAAAGTTCTTAATTTTTTACTTTACGAAATAGGTCATTTTCTCACTATATATACATCATCTTTAATTTAAAAAATTAGTACTTATCTTATTTTTCTTAGTGGAAAGGGGCCTAAATAATGACTAACACTATTGACTTTCGCAAAATGAAATTTAAGTCGACTTAATAAAAGAAAAAAGAAAAGGAAAGTCAGGTCAACACTACAAATGGGCGTTTAAAACAGGAGACGTATTACCAAAAAAAAACTTACTTGAAGGAGCTTGTTTCCGAACTTTATTAGTTTAATATCACTTGATTCTATCTTATTTATGAATATCACTTGATTTTAAGGGTGCTCGCGAGAAATTAACAAAAAAAAAGACCGGAAAAGGCTTGATTTGAGCAGTTTTTATTTGAACCGTTCAATAAAAAACGGTTCAAAATTGTTCGGATCAAGCCTTTTCCGGTCATTTTTTTTGCTGATTTCTTAGAGGTACCCTTAAAATCACGTTCTGATCACATTGAGCGGCTCGGATCATCAAAATTTGATTGGAAACTATGAGGTGTTTGTTTGGGTGTCCCCGGAACCGCCCCGTATATATATATATATATATATATATATATATATATACGGGGCGGTTCCGGGGACACCCAAAAAAACATCTAAAAAAACACCTCATAGTTCCCGATCAAATTTTGATGATCTGAGCCGCTCAATATGATCAGAACGTGATTTTAAGGTACCCGTGAGAAATCAGCAAAAAAAATGACCGGAAAGGGCTTGATCCGAACAGTTTCGAACAGTTTTTATTGAACGGTTCAAATAAAAACTGCTCAAATCAAACCTTTTCCGGTCATTTTTTTTGCTAATTTCTCGCGGGCACCCTTAAAATCACATTCGGCACACATTGAACGGTTCGGATCATAAAAATTTGATTGGGAACTATGAGATTGAGATTATGGGTGTTTTTTGGGGTGTTTTTTTAGGGTGTCCCTTGAACTGTTCCGATATATATATATCTATATATATATAGAGAGAGAGAGAGAGAGAGAGAGATGAAACTTGACAAAAGAAAAGAAAAATCATAAAAGTCAAAATATTTTTCAGGGAACGTTTTAAGCTTTGGTAAAATGTTTTTAGGCCAAATGTTCTCTTTAGTAAACTGAAGCTCAAAAAATTACTAGAAAGGTAATAATTAACTAAGTTATGGATGCATATATTCGTACGTACCTGGCACTGCACATCTATCCCAAACTGCTTGTATTCCACGTAAAGACATCTTGAAAATTTATCAATATATCTGCTTCGCATGCAATTTCACCACCTCGATCATGTAAAAAATTAATAATGGCAAACAATTAGGAAATCAAAATTTTTTTTTTTTGAGCCATAATTTGAAACAATCAATTATAATGCTACTTGAATAAGAGTTTGAAAAAGTTTAGGGCAAGGAAAAGTAATAGTTAGTCAAAAAATGTCATTGAATTTCTTTTCCTAGAAGGCTAGAGTGGCAAAAAAAAAAAATTATTTAACTCGTTGACTTCGCACTCCATCGAATTCACTGCAATTAAATTATTTAGCAGGCTGGAGAAATCAAGCACAATGTGCTAGTAGAAATAATTTTTTTTCTTATGAGCCGGCCCTCAGCTAAAACTTGTGTTGGTCGACCGCTTTAGATCTCCAAAAAACTTTGAATTTCAAGGGTCCCGTATACTTTTTTACCCTTTAATAATAGTCCAAAAAGGACCTTATTTTTTATTTTTGCTTTAAGCCCACGAAAACTCTGGGCTGGCCATTAGTGATTGGAATTGTAGAAAAAGCTCTTTCAGCACAATACCATGAAGCACTGGAGTACCATCGATGGCGAGAATTTAGAATAAAATCGACATATACATATTTATTTGAATGTTCCTTTTAACTTTATTTGCAAACGAAATTGAAAGGTTTTTTTTTTTTTTGGTAAGTAAAATTTTTTTGGTTAGTAAAATTGAAGGTTTTGTTTGGCTGTGCTTTGAAAATGTGAATTCGTCTTATCAAAAGTTTGAAAATGTTAATTCGTCTTATCAAAATTGAAGATCCACTGTTCGTTTTGGAATTTTGGATTTGAATTTGTAGATAATAAGTGTAGAGAGAAATAGGATAATGATTAGAATCTAAAATTCAAAACCCTTAACTGAGCAAGGTCGGATGACGTTTGCAAGTGCAACTTTTTATTTTGCTACAATTAATTTGGTAATGTCTCTTTCTACAACCAATTTTGAAGAATTCTTTTCGACAATCGTTTTGTGGTGTTTTTTTAATTTATTTAATTATATATATATATATATATATATATAATACACACTGAAGTACGTACTGGTTCTTCGGAAAAAAGATGAGAGAGAGAGAGAGAGAGAGAGGGAGAGAGAGGCATACGTACGCTTTGGTAGCAGCATAGATAGCATAGAGAGGATGAGAAGGCACAACAATAGCAGCACCGGAGCCAATGCTAACAATAGCACCTCTCTTCCTTTCGACCATCCCTCCTAAAACTGCTCTTGTAACCCTAGTCGTGCCTTCCAAATTTACCCTAACCACCTTCCTCCACACCTCCTCCTCCACCTCACCGAAGAACCTCGCCGCCGGGTACGAAACACCCACATTATTCACCAGAATACCCACGTCCAACCCCCTCACCACCTCCTCCAGCGCTCCGACTCCCGCCTTGACATCGCCCGAAAAATCTACCACCACCACCTTCACTTTCGTACGCGGGTACTTAGCTTGAATCTCACTCGAGACTGAGTTGAGTTTTGGGGAGTTTCTGCTGACCAGGATGAGGTTGAGGCCATTTTGGGCCAGTTGGAAAGCAAAGGCCTTTCCAATGCCGTCAGTGGAGCCAGTGATGAGAGCCCACGAACCGTAGTTCTTGAGGGTTTTGGGAGGCCGTAGGAGTGTGATGAAGAGCCATTTGAGGAGAGAGATGGTGTGTTTGAGGAGAGAGAGGAAACCAAGAGAGGAGAGAAGAAGTATCCATAGGGGTTGGGCTTTTTGTTGGATTATGCAAGTTGAGAACATGAACATCTTTTCTATGTTACGAGGAATACTTAGAATAATATTACGCATATAAATAAGAGGAGGGTGTATGGAAATTTATCCGGTGTTTTGGAACCATCACGTCATATTCAGTCTCGTTTGTTGATATTCGGTCACACCAAATACGGAGTAATTAAAGTGGAGCTAAATAAAATTATTTTTCATGCAATTTTTAAAATCTTTTTGCACCGATTTAAATATCTCAACTACATTTTAAATTGGTACAGGAAATTATAAACTTTTGCACATAAATTATTGTTTTCGTTTATTTGAAAATTGCATGATTTCGTAATGGTCACACTTTGAAATGGGGATAAATGGGGGTAAGTGGAGTGGAGTATTGTAGTTGGTGCATCTCTTATACTTCCATGCACATGAGCAGTATTTGATTTCCGTAAGTACTCATTCCCCTCCTCAAGTCCCTTTTCTTTTTTTAGGATAGAGTAGATTAACGAATGACAAAAAAGAAAATAAAAACTTTGAAACAGGGCGGGGGTCACATACTATTTACATTTGGTGACCGGAAGTACAATAGAGAATATCCGTTTGGTTAAATAAGCCAACTGATTTATTTTTTTGTCCTTATTCAAATTATTTTTCGGATTTGTTAATTTTTCGTCAATTTATAAGCCAACTGGCTTATTTTTTGTCTTTATTAAATTTTTTTTTCATATTTGTTAGTTTTTCGTCAATGTTTTGGGGATTATTGCATCATTATGACAAGAGGAATTTAAAAAATAAAAACTTATGATCGAAATCCAAATTTTTTTGAATAAAGACAAAAAAATTGGTTTATTGGCTTATTTTTGTCTTTATTCGAAAAAATTAGGTTTCGATCGTAATTTTTTACTTTTTAGATTCCTCTTGTCATGACAATGCAATAATTCCCAAAAATTAACGAAAAACTAAAAAATATGAAAAAATTTGAATAAGAACAAAAAAATAAGCCAATTGATTTATTTAGCCGAACGGAAAAATACATGAACCAACCGAATCTACCATATTTAACCCACACCACTCACTTTATCCTCATCTCCTCAAAAAGTGATGAGCATCCTTTCATGTTTAATGAATGGCACGTTTGTCGGACGAATAAAGTTTTGTGGTTTAAGAAAGGATGGTAATAAGAGATGTATATGGTATAAGGAGCATTAGTTAAGAAGAGGGTGCATGTTAGCTAAGGAGTTTGTTTGGTAGTTGATATGAGTGGATAAGGGTAGGTGGATAAAGAAATAATATGAGAAATTACTTGATTGTCTTTATAGAATATTTGCAAGGAAAATACAAAAAACACTTAGAGAGGGTTTTGGGGGACATGTTGGTAATTCCCAACTACCAGATAAGCTAACAATTAATAAGGTGTGGGATGGGATAAGCAATCTGGTTGCTGATTAAGGGCAAACCAACACCGGATAAAGACCAACCCTTCTTAGTTTATCCCGGCCCCACCCAATCCTACCCCCTTCTCCCTCCAACAAACAAGCCCTACGTATATGCTAATAACATAGTAACATGCACTTTGCGAAATAATATGCACAGGCACCATACTTAGGTGGTAATGTATCATCGGGTAATTTATGAAATGCCATTTTACACTACCCAGTAATACAATGCCACATAAATATGCGTGCGTGTTATTGTGCAAGTTGGATTAATAGACTTTACGGATCATAATAAGTTAATAGAAACGAAAGTAATGTCGTAATCAAAAGCCATCGATGCTCGTTTGCTACCAATTTTGTACGTTCATGTTGCATTTTTAACTAATGGGGGTACAATTTACCTAATTTTGGAACATTGCCAACTAATGTCAAGTAGTGCCCCCAACACCTCTTAACAACGTACATTCTTGTGTAGAATTAATATCTATACAATGAAGAACCACCACCCAACCCCCCTCCCCCACACCACCACCACCACCATCATTAAGTGATGTTGAGGCAGGGGCACCCAATAAATTTTAAAAACCAGCGTGCTAAGGTCTAGTCAACAAAAGAAAGCTGTATAAAATAGAATAATACTCCACTAAAGAAGGTAGGCAAAGTCAAAATAGTTTGTCAAAGGTCTTGTAGCCCAATAGTAATATTTCCTAGTCCTTTTTTTATGGGAGGTTAGGGTTCGAATTCTATCAAAAATGTTTGTGGTTTAAGACTATGAACATGCTTTTGACTTCTGTAGATAATTCATTAACTATATATCTCCTTAACTCTTGCTAATGTATATAACTTGGCAAAAAAAAGAAGAAGTCGTAATTGCTTTACCCCCTTCGAGTGGATTATTCAACACTCATGCGGACACTATACATTCACATCATAGTTTGAAGTGAACAATGGGAAAATCCCCACTAATAAATTACTGATTCAGTGGTTGGAAGTTCTCTTACTTTATTATACTCTCTGCGGAATGTGCATGCTTTTTGGAAGTTCTGAAATCACCAGAATATGGTAACAACTGCTTTTTTCATTCCGATTTGTTTATCTTATTTTTAACTTTTTTAAGAGTGTTTGATCTTTAAAAAAATTATCTATAATAATAATGATCACTACATGGTGTACGTGACTTGGCCGGGGCTTTTTACCCGAAAATATCCCAAGACTTTTTAGAGTGCAACTCTAACAAATTTAAGAAACGTACGCGAGAATATTGCTTGTTTCTTATTTTATTTATATATTTTTTAATGATCCCAAAAAGCATGCACATTCCGCAAGAGAGTAATCATTTTATGGGCCTACTTGAATTTTCATTTTTGGACTTGCCCTATGTATCAGGAGATGCTACCATAACTTTATGAACTTTTTTTTTCTTTTCTTTTTCTTAATGTAAGATTTGCACCTCTGCAGACTACATATCCCTCAGAGAGTAATTAATCAATGGGCTCACTAAGGGTGAGCATTTGATATAGAATACGTGGAGACCCAATTTTATGATTAATTTGACCGATCGAAGCCTCAGAAGTCTAAACGATGCTTAATTGCAGATTTCCCGATTTGAAAAAATTCGGACAAGCTCCAATCGGGCCCAAACTTAATGGACTGATTTATTTTCACGTTACAATCAAGACTCGCCACTCTAAGTCGTGAGCCATAGTATTTTTCGGTCCAATTCCTTCGTTTAGCCCTTCAATTTAAGTTTTTTACCGTTTTAGGAAAGTATTGAAATGTTTTGATCATCTTCTACATCAATAATATTCAGAATCTCTATTTTTTCCTTGTGCGCAAGATTTGCTTGTGGACTCAAATTGTTTATCTTGTTTGGACTAATACGCTAACTAATCTATTGTGAATTCCGCGTCAGCAGTTTTAGGGTTACCCTTTGTTCTAGATGGATTTACTCTCTGCTTCATGTACTTGTTTCTTGTTTTTATTGGACTTACAGTACCCTAAGGTAAAGGCAAAATGGTCTGGACAAGTAATAGTTATCATATATTGGTGGGGATCGATGCCATGTTTCTGGTGATCATTTCTGAACTTGAGACCACTAAATCGGTATAATTTTTTTCTCTCTCCAACACTGACTGGAATATAATTTTCCCTTTCAACAAATTCAACCAGTGAGGCACGGTGAGACACTTTGGTTCGATGAGTAGAAACACCAAGAATGACCCATAACTTAGACTAATTAATTTGTCCCGGAAAAGGATAGTCTGGATTGAACTAGCGCATAGCGACTTCCCCATCAACTGGAAAACCCACCTGATTTAGAATGTTTGGACTTAACTTATAGCTGATACGTCCCAGCAGAATATTTATTGATTAGTCACCACATCGTGAGCTCCGTCACTAGGCCTCCACCGAAGTACAAATTAAATTGGAACTCTTTCTCCCCACCATTTGGTCCCAAGCTAGTATCAAACTAAAAAATGATGGAAGAAGAGCAACGTTATGCTAGCTGCTCCAACCACTTGAACTACCACATCAGGGGTAGATTAATGACCCATGACATATCCTCTTCAAGTGTACTGTAGTAATTAAAGCCTCAACACAAAAATGTAATTGCAAGAGGGTATCCGGGAGTTAATTACTTTTCATATTATGGATTATGCATGGTTGACTATGAATTTTAGAATTATAACTAGAATCTGTAAAAGCATTTTGATAATAATGTAAATCTTGCAGAAGGCTGGTGTGTAAATTTGTGTGGTGCATGTGTAAATTTGTATGGAGAATTCACAAGGAACCTGCGGATGTGACAACAAATTTGGAAAACAAAATTTTAAAAATAAATTGGAGAATGCCTTTTAAAATAGATTTTAAAATCAATTTGCTCTCAAACCTTCAAAATGCAAAAATATAACATTCAATAATTTCATAATAAAAGTGGCCAAACACCCTTAACTCTCCCTTTGGATGATGAGAAAGGAGGAGAAAAGAAAGGGAAGCTCTTTCTCTTCATTTTTGGTGAGATTGGGTGAGAAAGAAGAAGGACCAATCAAAACTTCTTCTTTTTTTGTACTTTTTTCTCCATTTTTCACCAAAATGTTCAATCTAAATGAGTAATTTCTTAAGAAACTACAACCCTTTTCTTTCTTTTTTCAGGAAATCGCTTCATCCAAAGGGGCTATAGTACTTAATGAGAAATGAGTATTTGCCCGAAGGCGGAGGGTGGTGGGTCGGATAGGAGCAGGGTAGTTATGGAGTATTTGCCTAGCTAGTCATGGATCGATGTCACATATCATGTGACTATTAATTGATACTGTTGTGGGGCTGGGCTTGTAAAAGTAAAGTAGGTATATAATTAGGCCCCGTTCCAGAAATCTTCTTAAAAAATAAATAGCTTATTTTATATTTTTAAATTTAAAAATAATATAAATAAAAAATAATTTTTTTAATTTTTTTTGCACCGTATTAAAGTTCTTGATGAGATCTATTAAACAAGATCCATATTGGTAGGAAAATTATTTGCGTAAACACATTATTTTTGAGATTGAAATTGCCTTCTTAAAAAATAAGTATTTATTTTACGTTCCGAAACTGGGCCTTAAGCTAATTACATATATGTATTGATCTAACCTCCTTCCCCATAATTCTATTGTAGATATCCCAATCCGGACCTTGGAGGGTCTTTGAACATCTCGATAATGAAATAAAGGAAAAAATACCTTTGAGAACTTGGATAAAGGACTCCTTCAGGTCAAATCCCAAAAGCCCAAAAATCCTGAACTGGACCTAGAATACCCCGCGGAACATTTCTACACCGCATGGCATAATAGAATTCATTATGCCGCACGAGGTCATGACCAGGTTAACCACACGACATTTTAGGTGAAGTACTAACTGGCTCACCTAGTTGTCGGTCATGCCCACTTGAGCCACAGCTATAAGTTGGCTAAGCTGAAAAAACACTTCTGGCCCGCCCTGAAAATACCTCCACCATTTGAATTCAAAATCCTTGGCTCTTGTTAATAAATATACCCCCGAAGTACAAATTAAATTGGAGCTCCTTCTCCCCACCATCTGGTCCCAAGTATTAAACTAAAAAATGATGGAAGAAGAGCAACATTATGCTAGCTGCTTCAACCACTTGAACTACCACCTCAGGGGGTAGATTAATGACTCATGACATATCCTCTTCAAGTGTTCTGTAGTAATTAAAGCCTCAACACAAAAATGTAATTGCAAGAGGGTATCCGGGAGTTAATTACTTTTCATATTATGGATTATGCATGGTTGACTATAAATTTTAGAACTATAACTAGAATCTGTAAAAGCATGCATTTTGATAATAATGTAAATCTTGCAGAAGGCTGGTGTGTAAATTTGTGTGGTGCATTTGTAAATTTGTATGGAGAATTCACAAGGAACCTGCGGATGTGACAACAAATTTGGAAAACAAAATTTTAAAAATAAATTGGAGAATGCCTTTTAAAATAGATTTTAAATTCAATTTGCTCTCAAACCTTCAAAATGCAAAAATATAACATTCAATAATTTAGTAATAAAAGTGGCCAAACAACCTTAACACTCCCTTTGGATGATGATAAAGGATGAGAAAAGAAAGGGAAGCTCTTTCTCTCCATTTTTGGTGAGATTGGGTGAGAAAGAAGAAGGACCAATCAAAACTTTTTTTTTTTTTTGTACTTTTTTCTCTATTTTTTACCAAAATGTTCAATCTAAATGAGTAACTTCTTAAGAAACTACAACCCTTTTCTTTCTTTTTTCATGAACGGTCTTGCTATTGTCAGCTCACTGAATTGACGATAAATACAATAGAAAACAAGAAAAACACGTAATTCTGTGTATTTTTTACACCTTTTAATACATATTCACACATTTATTATTGTCAGTCCAATGAATTGATTTTAGAATTTTCCATTCATGAAATCTCTTCATCCGAAGGGGCTATAGTACTTAATGAGAAATGAGTACTTGCCCGAAGGAGGAGGGTGGTGGGTCGGATGGGAGCAGGGTAGTTATGGAGAATTTGCCTAGCTAGTCATGGATCGATGTCACAAATCATGTGACTATTAATTGATACTGTTGTGGGGCCGGGCATGTACAAGTAAAGTAGATATATAATTAGGCACTGCTTGAAAAAAAAATTTAAAAAATAAACAGTTTATTTTATATTTTTAAATTTAAAAATAATATAAATAAAAAATAATTTTTAAATTTTTTTTGCACCGTATTAAAGTTCTTAATGAGGTCTATTAAACAAGATCCATATTAGTAGGAAAATTATTTGCGTAAATATATTATTTTTGAGTTTGAAATTGCCTTCTTAAAAAATAAGTACTTATTTTACGTTTCGAAACGGGGCCTTAAGCTAATTACATATATGTATTGATCTAACCACCTTCCCCATAATTCTATTGTAGACACCCCAATCCAGACATTGGAGGGTTTTTGAATATCTCGATGATGAAATAAAAGAAACAATATCTTTAAGAGTTTGGATAAAGGACTCCTTCAGGTCAAACCCCAAAAGCCCAAAAATCCTGGACTTGACCTAGAATACCGTGCGGAACACTTCTACACAACACGGCATAATAGAATTCATTATGCCGCACGAGAACATGATCAGGTTAACCGCACGGCATTTTAGGTAAAGTTCTAACTGGCTCATCTAGTTGTCGGTCACGCCCACTTGAGCCACAGCTACAAGTTGGCTAAGCTGAAAAAACACTTCTGGCCTGTCCAGAAAATACCTCCACCATTTGAATTCAAAATTCTTGACTCTTGCCTATAAATATACAACCCCCCCCCCCTAGGGGAAAGAGTCTTGAACTCTCTTTCTCTCTCATCATGCTTTCACACCCACTCCTTACTTTCAAGTCTTGAGAAAATTTGCTCTAAAAACATTCTCTAAATTTCTCTTTTCTCAAAGTCTTATATTTTTCTTCTCACCATTAAAAATGAGTCATTTTACTCACTTTAAGATCCCAACTACCTAATATACTCATCTATTACACACATCCACGCCTCTTTTTTCTCAACCGACCTTACCAACTCTCATCCACTGTCATCCGTCATCATCCAAGCTCAAGATCGAAGGTAAAAATCAAGTTTTCTTGGGTTAGGCTTAATCTGGACCCTGAGGGACCTTTTTCTACTGTCAGACTTAACCTCCTTTTTTTAAGTTTTGACTTAAAAATTATTTTTAGAAAATAAAACAATTACGGTCCTGCAGGCACCATGTCACGCGGCGTAGTATGTTCAAGTGCACGGCCTTTCATCATCTACTGTTTTCTTGTTTAAACTATCTGCATCATAGTTATCTTTCATAAGGTCTGTTTCTGTTGTTGAGAAATCAGTTATCAGTGTTTTCAGAATAAGACCATAACTACAAGCCATATTCCATTTTATAAACAAGATTTTCTTGACCATTTCAAGCGATTAAACGTACTAAAAGTTGTTTTACGTCTATGGCTTGATGAGATGGTACTGTCCTAAAGTGACCCAATGACTGAGCATCTTCGGATGCCTCTCAAAAATGTTGAAAGTAACATTCTAAGAGTTGATGACAGTCTGATAACAGAACAGATACCCCGCACGGCATATTGCAAAGCCGTGCGTGTCATTATAGTATGCTGTGAAGGAGATCACAGTAGTCTAGACAATTTGTCAAGAAGTTTCTCCTTTCTTTTATGCACTGCATCATCTTTGTCACCTCTGTACAGATAGCACCACGTACACGTCAATGTGATATATTTTCCATGTCCCTTCCCCTCTTACTTGCTTATTAAAGAGCTTTATTTTTCAAAAGATTCATGAAAATTTTCCCTTTTGAAAATGTTTAGTAGAGACCGGTTTCACAGGACGAGTGGGGTGCTTTTCAACAAAACCTTCCCCATTCGTAACATGGCTCCCGGACCCAAAGTCTCGATGTTTTTCGCTAGACCAAAAGCCTTTTTCAAACGAGTTATCTGTTTCTCGGGTCATCCATCTCAAAAATCAGGGTGGCGACTCTCTCGGGTACGCGCCGGTCAGGGAGCCCACATCTATCCGCATTTTAAATGTGCTATCTATTTTTTCACCATTTTCTCCTTTATAGTGTTGGCGGAAGGGCGCATGCATGCATGCATCATTAGTTACATGATTGGATCACGTTTGTCTTGAAAATATAAAATGGGTCTAACAAAGATTATGATAACAAATTTGTAAGATAAACGTGAACCTATCATTAATTTGACTGTCAATGTCTAATCAATTACCCGATCTTCATGTGAATAATTAAAATATATCCCATGTTTGGTGTAAGGGGAGGCTTTGTGATTCCGAAGTTCCTACTCAAAGCTCGAATCGTTATCTTAAAGTAATTAGAAGTCCGTATCTTCATCTCATTGAAATCTTATATCCTCGGTGAAATGTGACCTATTTGAGAGTACAAACAAGTTAAAGAGTCCCACGACATTCGAAGTTTCATGAGTTTTTCCTTACAAACTTCCCTAATTAACCGAATAAAATGTTGAATAGTATTGACATGTATCACGAAATGTATATGCATGCGTGAACACGAGCAAAAGAAGGGAACACGAGAGAGAGAGAGAGAGAGAGAGAGAGCAAAATCGTGTTTCAAAACATGACAAATCATTAAAGTTTGCGAGACAGAGAACTTAGAGTGAGGACACAAAATGAGAGTTCAAAAGAGAAGTGGATGGTCGTACCAGAGGATTATGGGTGACACAAATTTTACAACCGATAATGTGACTCCTAGTAATGGTATAATTAGTCTCCGCTTTTGACTCCTATGGCATACATTACATATATCGGAACATGAATTGATCACATTTAGAATAAGATGGGCTTGTGGTAGCTCGGGAAAGGTGTTGTGCGGCACTGTGTTGTGGAATCCGGACCGTTGATTGCTGAGATCAACGGTCTGAATGGCACACCACCTCCCCCACGGTATTGATCTTCATTAGCCACATAGAGCTATTATTTGTTGCGGCATTTCATGATAAGTGGTCCCTAAACGATTCCTCAATTATAACGACTCCAAATGAGTGAGATGTTTTTATTTTTTATTTTTTTCAAGCAGAGTTGTGGTCAATTAATAGACACCTTTTACTTTCATGCATAACACGTAGATTCTAATCCTCTCCAACTACAGCTAACAATTAACACTTCTTGCCCATTCAAAGAAAAAATGAGAGAGATCTTGAAAAGGCCAGTGTTGAAAAGGCCCAGTAAACACATGCCCATTTTAGTGTTACTCATCAAGATCCAAAGCATTTTACGACAATTGATGAGGAGAAATCAAAAGCACGCTGAAAAATGTATACCGTGTGAAATACTGGAATACATAACAATAATAATGTCAAAAAAAAAAAAAAATTGTGCATAATTGGTACTACCAGTACAAGAGCTGAATCTCAAAATTCTGCTGTTACTTTCCTCATAGATCGCAAGCTAAAATTGTCCTACAACCATCATTTTTATGAGAGAGAGGAACACCAAATTAATAATTTTCCACTCCCTCATCCGACGCTTCGCCCGTGTCCAAGATTCAACTGCACCGCAATCATATTCAGCAGAGCGCAACTCCATGTCCTTGATGTATCAATCCTTTGAACACTCGTATCACTAGGAAATAATGAAATATGCACAAAAAGAGCTTTTCCATTACATCTGACTGGTGAACAGTACGCATTGATTTGTAATAAGCAGCAGACGGGTAAGTTTGGCAAAAATTTGCTGATTCCGCCAATGTGATCAAGTATCCAAATGTTATAGCTATGAATTTGATTTCCCATATCTACAGGTTTGATCAGCTTCCACGTTCGACATGCGTATCTATTTCAACTAATTTATATGCCAACGGGTGGAAAGAGTATCTGCCTCTGCAGAATCAGTAATCGTACCCGTTTGAGCAAAGAGAACTAGTAGTACTATTGTTGGACAGCCCCAATGTCATTGTAGATCCAAATCATGAACGTGGTCAGGGTCCTTGGAAGGTTGATCTTGGTGAAATGGGTCATCAATGCCATGAACAGAACTCAACCGAGGAGAGAAGTTCCAACCAGTAGTCGCCTGTTCCAGATCATGGTCAATTGCCCACATATTGGCTTCTTCTTTAAATTTAAGGAAGAATGTTGATGACCAGTAATCTTTTGCCAAATTCTTCAAAAGAGACCGAGAGAGAAGATACAAAAAAGAAAAAGTTAGATTAATGATCGTAGTATCAGGCCTCGTACAGAGGCAAGCAAGCAGTATTATGAATTTCTCAGGTGAGGAACTAACCATTATCATGAGCTGCACAAGTTCATTTAGTGCATTTCGGAAGAGATCAGGTTGTGCCAGATCAGCAGTGCTCAAAATGTCTTGCCGGCTTCGATGTGATATATTCACTTCCATTGTCGAACCTGTGCAAGGAATTATTGGGCAAAGTATAGTCAGAATATGCCAATTGCCCAGAAGTGGATATCTATGCAAAGGAGCAGCCGAATATTCTTAGTCGTCAAATGATCTTTGTTCACTTTCATGAGTTGTTTGGTTAAGGAATTGTAAGCCAAACAATACAAAAAGTATATTTACCCGGAACTATGTACTTTTCGATGATATGTCGTGCCATGTAAAGTCTTCTAACAGTATCATCCACATGTATCTTGTTAAGCTCATGCACTTCCTCGTAGAAATGCACGCTTTCCCCAGCTAAACAACTGCAATTCTTAGAAAATAAAAAAAATAAGACTCATCTACAACAAAACTTAATCATAACCGTGATATAACCCAATTTGTTTACGGAGGAAACACCTGTCTGCAAATGCCATGAAAGATTGACGAAATCGTTTGTTCGGAAGAAGTTTATCAAGAGGTTCCTTAGGATCTATGACTTGAGTTGATTCCCTCTGTACAAGTAGCCCACTATCAGGTATGCCCAGAGCCTGACCCATTGTCTCAAAGTCCGGACCGTCCTTTTTCCTTAGACTCATTTGGGAGACCAGAGGTTGAGAACTCGATATAGAGAAGAAAGCCAGCACATATATACTTGCCTGTGGAAGTAAGATTACTGCACATATAATAGCAAATACTTGCAGAGTTCCATTATGAATAACTTCAATTCAATCTAAGCTGATAAAATTACGAAAGACATGTAATTTCTTCATCATTCTTTTCTATTCACTTCGAGATATTTATCAATTACTCCCTCCATCTCATATTGCTTATCCTCTATGGGGACCTCAACTGACGGTTAGTTTTTGGAAATCTACGCATTTTTATCGTTGACTTTATGGGACGAAGGGAATGCAAAAGAAGACAAAACAAGGGCAACTACACAAATGCATGCTGAAACACAAGCCAAACGCACGCCTAAACATAAGCCTAATTGTATCTGGAGAAAGTAATCAGAAATTCAGAACATTTGACCAGATCTGCATATTAAAGGAAAGGTTTAACATAATAGAAAATAAGAAAGGCATACCATAGTTAAGAGCAGAAACCTTGACGCAACCTGAAGCTCTTCAATATCGTCATGAATTTCATTCAAAACGTAAGCAACCACCCATATTCCTGGGCGTAGAATAACAAGTGGGTGTGAATAGAGGGATTTCCATCAAGACTGTGACCAAATCTTTGAACACCGGTATAAGAGGGTAGTGCGAATATTAGCAGCACTAGTGAGGTAAGTTAAAGCGAACACATTTGAGGTAGATAGTAATGTTTTAAAAATATTAAGCAAAATCTAGGAAAACATACAACTTCTAAATTCTAACCACAAAAACAGAACTACATGATCCAGAGTTCGGGAACTCGAGTCTCGGCAATGACAGGACATTCATATGCTGGTGTGTAGTGTCATGTAGAAACTTCTCTTCAGTCAAACCAGCAACTAATGAAAAGCCTCTTTGATGGCACCACTTTCTAAAATAACTCGTGCATATGGCACATTCCTTGTGTGAAGAGTATTTACTTACCATCCATAATTCCAGTTCCTAAATTTCAGGATAGATTGGAAAATAGTATTTTATAAATTCCATAAGTTATCCATGCGGAGAGGAGAAGTATGAATGGTACAAAATGCCACATAAACCAAATTTTTGACCATAAAAATGTGTTTTTCTTCAAATGACTCCTTTGATGTGGTGGACCATCTCTTTTGATTTCTTTTAAATTCTAGCAGTGCACCAAAAGGGCCGTATTTCTTTCTCAACTATGTATATAACATTCAATATGTACCCATACAGTATAGAAAAAACTAAGAGGAAATCCGCAATATCGACCTATGGAAGAAGTGGACATAAGTATTCCACGCCAGAGGTCTTTGAGTTCGTGAAACCGGAACTCTATGTGACGAATGGCACCCGTAAGGCCAACCAAAGCAGCAACATACAGTGCATGGAAGCAAACGACTGGGATGGTCCATTGAGTCCTCATGTGGCACCGATCATTTAGAGGTCTTGCGATGTGGATAACTACACAAAAAAACATTATGTCGAGATTACCTTAAAACCTCAATCAAAGAGAAGAAAGGACAAAAAAGACCTACGAAATAAAGCAAAAGATCGGTTATGAAGACCTAACACATTGGTTCTGTCACAGATTCAGGCAAAAGGGCCACAAGGAACATTAAAACTTAGAGGCCTTGGGGAGATAGAATAACAAGTTTATTTGCAAGAAAATTAAAACAAATCTTCCATACAAGACTAACATGACTGTAATTCTTACGTGCAGCCCCAGCAATCCAAGGCAACAGAATCAAGGGAAGAAAAATATGTGATCTCATGGGTGGTAAGCGCCTCCTGAAAATCAAACGTGAGAAAGTAAGTAATGTAGAAGCAAAAAAAAAAAAAAACAACACCACAACTCGTTCAACTTGAGTAAAACAACATGAGAGAGCAGCATGAAACTGAATGCAATAAATGAGCAAGGATAAGGATACAGATATGGACAGGGGACACGGATACGACACAACATGACACGCGGACATCTTATTTATGTAAAAGGTAGGACACAGACACGTTGGGGATACATCCAATTATACATACGCGAATGTATAATTGTGCACATATATCACCATAAGCATACATCCCAATTTGTATAATAGATCAAATACAATAAGTTATGAGGAATCTAGATTGACATGGGACTTAAAACATCCTTAAAAGCCATGATGAGCACGGTATAGGTTTCATCCAGAAATTCTTTGAAATTTTCAATTGAATTAAAAAGAAAAGAAAAAAAAACTGATTAGTCTTAAGAATTACTATTTTCCCAACTTTGTATACTATAGTGTTGTGTCAAATTCTGAAATCTTTGATAATCACATGTTAGCAAGTTTCTTGTCAATCACATCTTATTTCTTAGTTATAGATACCAAGAAGCGTCGGACACGTGCCCGAATTAATATTTCCTAATAATAGACACGGAAAAAAGAATATTAGACACTTGTTTGAGGACCGTCAGTGTTCGACAAGGACAACGCCACCTTTTTATAGTCCATGCTTCAAAGAGTTGAAGACAACTGTGATGCATGCATTCGCCAAAAGCTCATCATCTTCAACAATCCTATGCCCGTTCATTCCATGAAACTCAACATTCACTAATTCATTGCAACCAACAAGTTGTCAACTCTTGAATGGAGCATCATGCAACAGCCGACCGACAAAAATTGGCATTGAACAAATAAAATTTGCACTATCTAATGCTCCATTTGGTAGTAAACTTGGAAAAAAAAATTCCAATTCCAAAAATACTCATTATCCCTACTTCCAATCATTTCTCTCTTCACTCATTACCCCTATCTCTAATCATTACTCTCATTTCTCTCTTTATCTCTCTCCATTCATTACCCCTATCTCTAATTATTATCCTTATTTCTCTCTCCACTCATTACCCCAAAAACCAAACAAAGAAAAAACCAAAAAGGCAACCGAACAAGGCATAAGTTTGTTGGCCTCTATTTCCAGTTTTAGGTCCTATATTCCTCTTTGTTCATATCCATCCTTTACTTATATGAATCACCTTTAAAATCCAGAGAGAAACTTTTAGAGTCTATAAAATGCGCCATACCTCACAAATATGAAATACAGTTGGAAAGCTTGGACAATGCGGCAGCTCAACAACAAACCAAATCCAAGAGGCCCTTCAACCCAAACTGTAAGGAAATTGTCCTTAAACAAATGCTTGGTACAGATAGGTATTCAAGACAAAGTACTAAAGACAGAAGACAACATGGCGAAAACAACAAACAAGAAAGTTACTAATAACGAAACATAAAGGAAAAATAACGGGGATAACCTGCCCAGAGATAGCAAGATTGCCACCAATGGCTTTTCTTATATTTCAGGAAATTGACGGACATCTGCATAAATCATCGTGTAAAAGCAAACATCACCCTACAGAGGCATTATCATAAATGTGACATATACAACATCATAAAATGGACCAAGAAATAGAAATTCAACCCTACCACAATTGACAACAAAAGGTTTAAGCTAGCAAAAACTTGAATCACCGGGAGCCAAAAATTGCTGCCTTTAGGAAGAGGAACCTTGTGAATTAGAAAAGGCGATGTTGACCATGTGAGAAGCCTGAAAGAAGAGAGCAGTCAAAAAACAGCAGCAAAAAAAATAGCCTCTGAAACAAGCCCACCTAGAAATAGAAAGGAATACAACAATCATAATGGAATGTTCCAACCATACGCAAGTACATTAATCATATCAGGTAACGATAGGAAACTAAAAGGACGAGTCACCGGTCGTCCCTGGTATGTTCCTACCACTAAACAAAAGAAGGCTCCAAAAGATTCTTTGATTGTATTTGCTTTTCTTTTCTTTTTTGAAATTATTGTAAGCGCATGACCCTATATGCAAGTGAAACAAATAAGGAGAAGAATAGGATGAGCAAAAAGCAAATTAGTTGGATACAAAGAACAGTCCATCAAGTTTTGTTTCATCTTCCAGGTAAATTTATGTCTCAAAGAGAAGAAAACTGTGAAATTGAAAACAATATAACAATATAGACAGCAGATTGTTCATTGGCAAAATCTAAGCCTCTGTTTGAACAGGTATGGATCTCAACTAAGGGATTTGACATTACTGGTCAATAAGAATAGCTCAAATTCAGATTTACTACTCAACATATTGATTTTGACAATGAGATTGACAAAATTAGTGGAAAGAAGGATATGAGTGATCTAAATCCCTCGACCAAGGCCTCTAGCTCAGTTGGTCATGTACCAGTACTTCGGTGCTAGGAGGTTATGGGTTCTTGATGATGAAATAGCGTCGATACCCTTTTGTAGTAATCCAACTTAACTAACATACTAAATTACTAATATCCTACCGTTTGGCCAAAAAATTGATCTAAATCCTTCATGCTAAAGATCCTAGTCATACAGTATCCCCACAAAGCACACCTCTCATATACCTCTAACCACCAATCTTGGACTCTGCTTTCACAATCACTAGTAGCTAAACAACTTCTAATTTGGTCAAAACTTGCACAAACAGATCCCTTGATTTGTATCCACGTCTATCAAACGAAGCGTTTCCCTATTGGAAAGAAGATCGAACCAACGTCAACCACAATCTGCACTTATTTTAGTTCACGAAATACCCATACCCAATTAAGCATCACAGTCCCGTTTAACTCAACCCAAACCACCAACTTGTACAGATCAAATCACCCAAACGAAGAAAACAGCCTCATAAACAACCAAAGTCGCTTTAAAATGGGCCAATTATCACTAGCAATCATGTCTCTGATTTACATGTGACCTCCTAAGGGAAGTAAAAAAAAAAAATACCATCAAAACTCATATGCGTAAACGTGATTTTAAGAGTTGAGGAAGGTACAAGATGATGGAGAGGAGGGAGATGGAGATGGAAATGTAGTCCGTGGGACAGCCTCCGTCCACGGCGCAGCTGGGCATTGCAGTTGGGATTTCCGGCTGCTACTCTCTCTCTCTCTCTTCGAAATTTCCCCCAATTGTGAACTGGGTATCGATGATTTCATTGGCGAAAGAGAAACAAAAAGTCTGCATATCGGGAACATCTAGTCGCTGTTTTCCGAGTCCTCGAAGCGTCCAAGTATTGGCTTTCTCTTTTCTCTCTCCTCTCTCTTTTTTTTTTTTTGCTTCTTTTGCTCAATAGTCCGATAGTCTACTTTTCCCGTTGCTCATATTTGACCATCTCATGTTAGACCGAACAAAATCGAGAAACCGGATCAAATTGGTGGTTTTGTTTGGTTTTTACAGGTAATGGGTTCTTTTAGTAATGAGTGAAAATTCTAAAATCAGTTCAATGGACTGACAATAATAAGTATGTAAATGTGTATTAAAGAGTGTAAAAAATATACAGAAATATGTGTTTTCCTTATTTTCTAGTGTACTTATCGTCAGCCCAGCGGCCTGACAATAACAAAACCGTAATAATGAAATCAAAGAAAATTTGGTTTGGTTGGTTTGATTTGCTATCTTCTAATCCGAATTAAATGGAACCAGATAATCGGATATGCACACATTTAGGTGTATGCGTATGTACCTGTGTGTGTATAGGGAACTGGCCCTGGGGAAGGCTGCAGGACCTATGTGTGTAGTGGTGCTATTTGCACTGATATTTACATACCGATGGTATACCGACGGCTGCGCGCGGCTGTCTCCGGCCACCAGACACCCAATTCGAGCAGTCCAAAAATTTTAAAAAAAAAAACCGAGGGGCCCTACACGGGAATCAACGGCATCCGATGTGTGTAGGGTGCTTGATCTAGACACCCTATTTTTCGTGTATATAATATACACGAAAAATAGGGTGTCTAGATCAAGCACCCTACACACATCGGATGCCATTGATTCCTGCGAAAGGCCCCTCGGTTTTTTTTTTTTTTAATTTTTGGACGGCTCGGATTGGCCGTCCGGTGGCCGGAGACGACCGCGCGCTACTGTCGATACGATTTCCCTACACTTTTGGTCGGTACGTATAGGATTTTACGTGTGTGTATATGGGACTGGGCGATGCTGCACTGTCTGCAGCCTTTTGTAGGGCAATTAAACGGTGCAGTTTTTGGATAATTCTTCATGTAGCAAAACAACCAAGGCAAGGGTGAATTAAGAGGCAAGGGTAAGCAACCAACTCAAGGGTAAATGAGAGAGAGTGTGTGGGTGAGTGGATATTTTTCTTCAGCCTCGTCATTTACCCTTGCAGTGCCTGTTTTGCTAGAGAACTATCCAAAACTACACCGTTTAATTGCCTACAAAGGCTGCCATGCATTGCTGCACTGCAGCATCCCCCAATCTATATATCACTATATATCCATTTGCTGTTGTTGGTTTATTTTTGGAAATTTGTGCCATTTTTTAGTTAATTTATCTTCAATTGGTAATATTTTTCATAATTTTGCAAACTTAGAATAGTAAAATTAATTGAGATCTATCAAACAATATCTATATTG
This sequence comes from Rhododendron ovatum, assembly GCA_019656835.1. Lineage (NCBI taxonomy): Eukaryota > Viridiplantae > Streptophyta > Magnoliopsida > Ericales > Ericaceae > Rhododendron > Rhododendron ovatum. The sequence continues at coordinate 18,493,229 of CM033797.1, read as the reverse complement.
CATTATTTTTAGAGTCCATATTGAATGATATAAATAACTGAAAGTGTAACCGACTCCCAAAAGAAGCTACTAACAAACATGGATAGAGAGAGTAATAGAATATAGACTCCCAAAAGGGACTAACAAACACGAACGGATAAAGTAATCAACATTTATAGTATTCCCAGTTTTTTCTCCCACATTTAAAGTGGCTTAATATTTTGTTGCCGCTATTGTTGGGTTTGGACTATAAATAGTTGGTGGAGCTTTTTTTTTTTGTTATTTAGAGAACATTAGTAGCTTAACGAGTTGACGTTATTTAGTCTTGTTTTGAATTTTGATTCTGCTTTTTTATTTTTTATTTTAAATTACTTTTGCTTCGTATTAGTTGGTGTTTAGATTCTAAAAACAATGTTTAGCCTACATTAGTTGAAATCACCAAAAGTTCATGTTTTGTTACCATACCATAAAAATCGGATTAGACTAGTCAAACCATACCGGACCGAACCAAAAGATTATATTCCCATTATGAACCTTCATCGGAATGCACATGCCTTTTCCATAAACCACTATAATTGTATAGATTACATTTTTCGGGTAAGGCACCCGGATAGAACGAACAATTTATTTATGTTGAGATTATATCAGGTTCCGAAGGCATCGGGGTAGTACATAACAATTGAAGATCCCTTGGAGTGCACTTATTGCAAATAGTTTTCCAATTTGCCACATGTGTTATTGAAGCTAAATTTGGTATAAAATCCTATTGCTTCCTTTAGAGATGCTCATAGTTTTTCTTATACTCCCTTCGTCCCTTACTTAGAGTCCGGTATTTCATTTTGGACTGTATCTTAATAAGTGTCCCATTTGAAAAATTAGTGGGTAAAAATTGGTGCATTAACTATTTTGTCCCTAAAAGTAAATTCCATTTTAAAAAGTTAGTGAGTAAAAGTGTACTGATAATAGATAAATAGGAAAAGTGGAGAAAAAAATTGATATGAAAGATATAATAATGAAGTCTTTTTAATAAGTTGGAATTACGAAACAGAATACTTAAAAAGAGACGGAAAGAGTACTATTTTAGACTCAAAAGCCGTGTAGTTATAAGATTTAAGACTATATAAACTTTAATTATTTTTTCTTTGAAAAAAGGATGCTTCCACCATATGGGTATGGGTACCAACTGTCTGGGCAGCCCAAACACCAGAATTCGAGGCATAATCTTGCTTTGAAATCAGCCTGTCTGCCTCTCTGTATATAAGAACAGTACACAGCACTTCAATGAAAAGATTCGCCATAACAACTTACCAATAGATTCAAACAAGAACCATTTTGTACTGTTGACCAGAGATAGCATATGAAAGCAAATTCTCAATTTGCTACATGACCCTGTCTACTGAGAGAGAGAGAGAGAGAGAGAGAGAGAGAGAGAGAGAGCCTCCCAATCAGAGATTTTATTCATGACTAAAAGTCTACAAACACTTGTAAATCCTCATCTTGTATAAAAGGGCATTTCAATGAGTTGATTATGAGTTATGAACCATAGTACAATCAATTTTCAAAACAACACCTCCCACAAGACAGGTGGGATTTTTTTATGTTGCAGTAACAACCACCCGAAGTGCAGATGGTCTTGCACGCTGCACATTCCAACAAGGTCAAAATCCTGAACTCAATAAACATAAAAAAAAACATCACATGAAGATTTTTAACTATAGCAAACTGGAATAAACGGCGTAGGAAAAAAGAAAAGAAGAAGAGCGGGGGTGTCCATACAGTATGGTACACTTTAATGACATCAGCACTTGGTTTAAGATCGTTAGGGTTGAGGATCATCGGAAGTCGATCATTTGCAGCATCTAGCTTGAACTGGCAAGAAAAGAGGGTAGAAATTAGCATGCAAACTATTGTAGATGACTGCATGATGATTCTTGGATAGAAGGCTTAAATTTCAGAGCTTAAGTAAAGAATGGTCCCAAGACTCCCAACTCATTTATAAGCTGTATTATGTCAATAATACAACAGAATCCAGAAATTCGCAATGGAGATTCTGCAAATCAAGTTAAGGAATGAAAATGAAATGCCTCAATAAAAGCATATCACCAGCATCTTCATTATCTTCATTCGTCCATCATCAAGGGTTGTGAAACAACCACTACAAAAAATTTCTATAGTAAGTACAAGAACAAATAAGGGAATAGAAATGATAAGGACATGACAATTAGTGGCCCATCTAGTCTGAGTTTCCGTAGGTTTCGATATAATTTGACACTAGCACCCCCATTCCACAATCGAAAAGTCTGTGCACACATACTTAGTGCACAGATGTGGACACGGATGTGTACAAAACCGCTTGATGCATGTAGATAGACCCCTCGTTTTGCGGGGCTCACGTACATGGACGATTCTGGACACATTTGTGTCCAGATCTGCGCATGAAAATTTGTGTACGTAGCATAACTCGAGTCTGATGCACATGACCGACACACATGAGACAACTCCAAACACATCTGTGTTTGGTCATCTGAGTCAGTATCGTTGCTCCTCATGAAATAGAGGGAGAGAATAGAGCACAAAAAGGTTTTTTATTAAACCAACAAATTTGATGCCTTATTATATTAATTGAATTATGGCCAGCTTCATGAAGTCATTGGCCTCTACCAGGTGGTTGCTTCAATACATCTGTACATTAAATCCAAGCAAATGGATACATTATTTGGAAGATTTGGATTCCTCACTTAATCTTTTGCTTCTTGACAGTGTGCTAGGTTAACAGTTGATTCTTTTTTTCCCTCCTAAATATACCAAATACCCGTGTCGGAAGCTCAACAATCGGATAAAGATATGGAATTTGAGTCGGACATATTATAGTTGGAAATTCAACTGGCAAGTGTGTTTTGTAATTCATAATTACCTTGAACTATGAATGGAACTCCAATATTATGCAAGAAATGCCCCAAGACACATTGTAAACACTATTTATCACAGAAAATAAAGAAATATACTAAGAAAATTGAATATTTCTGCATATTCCCGAACCCGCGAGATAGAAATTATATAAATCCGACACTTAGAAAATAGAAACATACCCTGCCCGCACCAGAGTCCATGCAACATAGACTGCATTAGTGTTCTTACAGCGAAAAGGAAAGAACTTCCTTCACATTTTCAATCTTGCCAACATTCGACTTCGAACTCGCAATCTGAATACCACCTCAGTATAATCTTGTAAATACGAGCGGTCTCCAATGGATCTTAGTAAGAGTATAAGACATCTTATTCAAAAATATAGTTGATTACTTTTACAAGGTTTTTTTTTTTTTTTGGGGGACTACTTAAGAGGTATATAATTCCTTAGGATTCAATGTTGGACTAACAAAATGGATATAATGAAACAAAATATGATAAAGCAGAAAATGTAATGTTTTATCTAAGAGATCAACTGTCTCAGATAACGTTTTCATGAAATCAAACAAAACTTGAAGTTATAAATTGAAACTATGGAAATGGTTCTCTAAAGCCAAGAAACCTCTCGCCAGGAAGAATGATACTGAGAAGTTGCCCTGCTATCCCAGGATTATTCTATAACTATATATATTGGATGAACATCACTTTTGCGGTGAAAAGACGAATCCACCACAAAATTATGTTTGGATACTCTTACACTTATTTGACAAAACGTTCTTATCTTCCAACCTCGGTTAGCCTAGATTTTTCTGGCAAAAATATTGCAGTGCAGTTCAAACTAATAGGAGTCTAAAAAAGACTGTAGTTGACAAACAGAAGGCAGTGGAGGTCCAGCACCACTCTATTTCAGTTAATCTCCCAAGACTCAACAGTATATCGACGGAAATGAGGTTATGATGCTAGTAAATGCATGTAAAGATTCATTACAACCGTCGTGCAAGTATAATGTCAATTTTTGTATCTATAAAAAAGTGTGCTAGGATATACCTAATCTATTTTGACAACTTTGATGTGTACCGCCATAGAATCCCTCCAACCAAATTACTTGCTGCATGAGAAGCCATTGGTACAAACAGACTCGAGGATAGTATTGTCGCAAAACCATAGACAAACCCAACAAATGTTGCCCTGAAAAACATTTAACATAATTCAATAACTCTGTTTAATAGTTCTTCAAACAATTTCAAATTGTCTTCTGTCCTTGAGTTCAAAAAAATGGACAAAGAAACACAACTTTCGTAAATGCCACTTCACTGAAATCCCCAGTAGTTATCAACTGACTGGAATCCTTATGGAGTTTATAAAAGTTTAGCTGGGAAACTAATGAAGCTTAATGTTGGATTGTGTCCCACATCGCCTGGACATGCCCCCTCTATGCTGGTTATAAGGCCCTAACTTCCCTCTCCTTAATACCTGGGTTTTAAGGAAACTTTATTGGCTGAGCTATTCTAACATGGTATCAGAGCTTTGGTAGGGCCTTTTCCATGGTGGACCTTTGTCTGGTTGCCATGCTTTGTGGGCCAGGAGGTTGTGTTGGATTGTGTCCCACATCGCCTGGACATGCCCCCTCTATGCTTGTTAAAGGCCCTAGCTTCCCTCTCCTTAATACCTGGGTTTTAAAGAGACTTTATGAGCTGAGTTTTTCTAACACTTAAACAATATTAGAGGCTTGCATGTTGGAGGAGATGACTGCTCATAGAAATGCATAGAAAAAATTTACAGATTACTTTATCAATCAAGCATCAAGTCAACAAAGATATGAGTACCAAATTGCAAAAGAGTACTTTCGGCCACTTCCCAAGTGCAAAAAACCAAAAAGAGCAGCCACCAGCAAGGAACTTTTCCAATTGATTCCAAAAAGTGGCAATAATGCACCACGAAAAAGGAGTTCCTAGACAACCATCACATCTATGTCAGAACGTAACACCTGTTTGAAAAACAAACACAGGAAAATGGAGGAGCAACTATGGGGAGAGAGAACAAAAGGGGGAGAGAGAATAAAAAACTAGGCTAACCTCGGTAACTCCAGGTAGGAAAGCTACAATCATGTAATCTAAAGGTTGCAATGAAGTAAGGACCTGAACTCAGAAAAAACATCACCTTAGTTGGTTGGTAAAGCAGCCAAGGTAAAATTTAGAGTTGAATTCCCAGTGGACGGTGTTATCCAGCAATTTACATTTCGTAACTCACATACTGAAACATGATATAATTTTGTCCCCGAAAAAATCAATTTAGTGATCCCCAAAGTTTCTCCCAAAAACAAGATGTTATAAACTGAAAATATGCTGAAAGTGGAGTTTTGGCAAGATAAATGTGAAAAATGGTGATGAGTTTGCTGTAGTCTTGTAGATTGTTTTATACTGTCGAAAAGAAAGAGGGTATTGAATTTTGCAGGGCCGGCCCTGAGATTTTAGAGGCCTAAAGCCAATTCTAAAATGGGGCCTAGTTCATTTTAACAAAAAAATTGCTATAGGTGCTAATATGAGGTAAAAGTTTTTTTTTTTTGCTACTAAAAGAAAGGATTAAACATGCTAATTTAGCTTCCTAATTTAAGTAAGAAAATTATGATATTAGTAAAATATAAATCAAACATAACGAAGTATAGGTCATACAATTTGTTTTCTCTAACGGTTATTTGAACATATTTTTTACCGGTGCTTGTTGAGTGAAAATAAATTATTTTAGTTTATTTTTAATCAATTGCGTTTCATTTGAAAATTTGATATTCAAAGTTAAAAGTAAAATATCAAAAAAAAAGAAGAAGCTATGGTAGTGATTTTCACTCTCCCCTTTTTTGTAACCACTCTCTTTTTTTTCTTGTGATGTGAATTTAAAAAATAATAATATTTCATTTGTATACTCTTTCACACTTGAAAGAACAAAATTGTATATTCACATCACAATAAGACAAAAAACAGAGTGTAGTGGAATATTAAAATGGGGAGTGTGAAAATAAATTACCAAAAACAAACTTATCAAAACATTTGTGGTGTACAATTACTAAAGCTTAAGTAGTTTAAAATATAAGAGGCATGCGAGTAGTGTACATTATCGATACCAAGATTATTGGCAAGATAAATAAAACACGAAAATTAGAAGGAAAAGAAAGTTGGCAAAACGATACCCCTTTGGGGATTCAATCCAGGGACCCAGTGTCCTCGTACGACTGCACACACCACTTAACTGAGAGCACTCTTTAGTTAAATAACGGAACAACTTTTCATATATATATATATATATATATATATATAGAGAGAGAGAGAGAGAGAGAGAGAGAGAGAGAGTCCGTCTCCCGTAAGAACCACCTCATTTTAATAAAATGCGGACCTCCCTTTCCCGATTGAATTTCGATGATCCAAGCCGCTCAATGTGTTCAGAACGTGATTTTAAGGGTATCCGCAAGAAATCAACACAAAAACTGCTCGAATGAAGCCCTTTCCGGTATTTTTTTTTGCCGATTTCTTGCGGGTACCCTTAAAATCACGTTCTGAACACATTGAGCGGCTCGGATCATCGAAATTCGATCGGAAAATGAGAGAAATGAGGAGGTCCGCATTTTAACTAAAATAAGGACTCCCTCATTTGAGACTGACTGTGTGTGTGTGTGTGTATATATATATATATCAGAATATATCTAATGAGAGATTAAAAAACTGCTCGGATCAAGCCCTTCCCGATCATTTTTTTTGCTGATTTCTCGCGTATACCCTTAAAATCACGTTCTGATCACTTTGAGCGGATCGGATCGTCGCAATTCGATCGGGAAAGGGGAGTCCCGCATGGTAAGCCCGTGCGGGATCCCTTAGGAGATCCGGACTATATATATATGATATTGGTATCGGCATGAAGATATCAAGGTCGGCCTTGGAATTTTGATACTATTTACCAAACCTAATTACAAGAATGGAGCTACCTGCTGATTGGCTGCTTCACTAGACTCTGCAAAATCCGGCCACGTCTTCAACAGCAAGTATCGGCATGAAGATATCAATATAACCACTTCAGTAATCAGCTGAAGATGCCACAATTGAAAATCTACTGTGCAAACATACAAGTAAACATCACCAAGTCACTTTATCTAATAGAATAGCTCACCATAGTTACTCCCTCCGTCCGGATTTAATAGTCCCTAGTTCAATCCTAACTGGATAAAAAATGAGTTATATCTTTAAATTAGTAATGAATTTTATATCCAATATGGATCTTGTTTGATAGATCTCAATTAGTTCTATATGATAAAGTTTTCAAAATTACATAAAATATTATAAATTACAAGATAAAATCGATTTGAAAGTGACATGAACTCCAAAAAAGGACTATTAAATCCGGACGGAGGGAGTACATCATCAGAAGCAAAATTAGGAATATTATCATGGAGGCAATTCTATGCACTCTTCCACCATTTGAAAAAATCTTGAGCCACGAGGCCACGTTCTGAGTTATAAATAACCCCAAGTGAAAACACGAATTAAAATAAGGTAAGATAGCTTTATCATGTCCAAATACAATAGAGACCAACTGTCGCACAGAGACCCATGAAGATTGCTAAATTGAGGCAAAAATCACCTTCTGGCCTAACTAAGCATACACTGAATGTAACTGGGGCCACACCATGTGATATTGACAAATAATCTAGACACATAGTCAAGAAAAATTGCTGGATGGTCCTTAGCATTCCATTAATGATGCTCTAAGGGACTTGTATGCAGTAGCTAAAAACACAAGAAAGCTATATTGATATGATCCATGCATTTTTTGCAAAAACTTATCTCATTGAATGGCCTCTTACAAGGTTTTGCAGGTTTCAACTACTGCAGCTATTGCCTATTTGCACAGCTGTTACTAAAATATTTTGCTGTCACTGAAAGGGAGAGAGATAATATTCAACTTTTTATAAATGAAGATTAAAGTAGTTTTTTCCTTTGCAATCAGGAAACATTGTTAAAACATGAAGATGGGGGAAAATTTTACGTGATACTTCGGTAGAGCAGTCAACGATCGGCCATCCTTCTGCTGATGCAACATGAGAAACCTGCAAGTTCCAATCAACCAATACTCAATTGAAATGCCACGTAAATAGTCAATAGTGGGGTAGCCATGAAACTAAATATTTTAAGCTGAAACTACCACCGCCCCAACAAGGAAAACAAACAAAAGGATATTAACGTTTTGAGTACCAAATCACAACCATATATAATAATTTGATCCACAGGTGTACAGACAACAAAATTTATTTTACACTGCAAACAAAATATAGCATTTGTTTCTCATCTGCTCATAAAATTAGAAAAATAAGACAGACCTGCCGAATTACAATACCCAATGCAGCTATAAGACCAGAGGTCACGGTGCATGCCTGAAGCACAGCACCTCTTGATGGAATGTTAACCGACTTTTGCACATCCAAATTCTCAACAGAGGACTCCTTATTGCTGTCTTCAACAATATCTCCAGGAGCCAGCCCATCTTTTTCATCTGATGGACTCCTATTAAGCTGTGGAGTTAAATCCTTTTGTGCTTCCCTTTGTCTTCTAAAGTTCTTAACCGACTTCTTACTTGCAAAAGCCCTTATCTGATATTCGAGCACAACAAACTAATCTCAAAGCTAAAGAAATATAATGCGATGATTTGACATGTTTTTGTTAGGAAGATGTGAAAATTGATAACTCACACTCCATATTTTGGCAGGTCTGAAGACTCTGAACTTAGGAGAATCATCATCTGCGTTACGCGGACTCGCCAAAAATGGCGGCGTACCGTGTCGCGCGGGTACGGGTGCGGAATTCGTACCCCGTACGGCGGTCTAAATTCGGATACGGCGGTCTAAATCTCAGTACGCTTGATTTGCAGGAAGAAGATTTGCAGGAAGATAGAAGAAGAGGATGAAGAGAGAAGGAGGAGAGAATGGAAGATTACCTGGGCTTTGAGAAGAAGGGCGAGGCAGATCGGAGATGGTCGCCAGACTTTGAACTGAAGATTACCTGGGCTTTCTCGTGGAAGACGAAGCAGCATCGTGGAAGACGAAGCAGCCATGGCTGCCTGAAGTTGGGCTATAACCTATTTAGGGTTGGGTTTGTAAATTGAAGGCAGGCAAATCGACGATTAAGAGAGAGAGAGCGAGGACGATCTGTGTATTGATTTGTTAAGGCTTTTATCTGCTACAACGCTAGTGTACGTGTTCTGTTCACAGTTAATAATAACTACTCCCTCCGTCCCTATTTTATAGTCCAGTATTTCATTTTGAGCTGTTTTTTAATAAGTGTCCATTTTGTAAAGTTAGTGGGTAAAAGTTGGTGAATTTTCCATTTTGCCCCTAAAAGTAGATTCCATTTTGAAAAGTTAGTGAGTAAAAGTGTAATGATGACGGGTAAGTAGGAAAAATGGAGGAAAAAGTTAATGTGAAAGGTATAATGATGATGTCTTTTTAATAAGTTGGAGTTACGAAGTAGGACATTTGAAAAGAGAAGGAGGGAGTAATAATAAGAGTAAAGGCGTGTTGTTCTGTTGAAAATTTAAAAAAAGAAAAAGAAAAAGAGTAAAGGCTTTTCATTTTCTCAACTGAAGAAATAATTAGAGTGTTTATCTTTTCCCAATGTATGGATATATGTAGCACTCAATGACTGTTTCAACTTTCAAAATATACTTATTTAAAAATATTGAACTCAAAAATAATGTGTTTAAGCAAATAATTTTTATAGTAATAAGTATCTTTATAGATTCCATTGAAATTTTTAATACGGTGCAAAAAAAAAATATCGAAAATTCATTTCGGCAATAGAAATTTTTTGAGTTTGAAAATATAAATAAATACTTATTTTTTAAGAAGTTATTGTGGAACGGAACCTCAATGTTGAAAAACCCAATTGTGTTTTTTATTTCTTTGGGTGGTTTTGAGAATATTTTTCCATTTTCTTAAAATGAATAAGAGAGAGAGAGAGAGAGAGAGAGAGAGAGAGGAATAAAACAAAATGAATATATTTTGGTAGTAGTTGGGAGGCCATAATTATCTATGTTAACTCCTCCCAATTGAATTGTGGAAAATAAAGTACCTAAATAAAAAAAATTGTGATGTTGATTCTCCGAATATTGTATGTCTTTTATTAATCAATATTTAATTTTACATGTACCAACTATCTATTTCAGTTCAACAAAATATAATCTATTTAAATTTTTTTAAGTTAAGTTATTCTCAGCATTTTTCTTAATTTGTATACACTTGGTATACTTGCAAATTATCGTTTATTATTTTCAATTTCAATATTGGGGGAGGTTCTAATTTATGGAAAAAGTAAAATTACACAGTGGGAGTCTTTTGACTAAATAGTTAATCTAAATTTTTTTTTGTCCTTATTTAAAAAGTAGGAGTAAAAACTATCAACTAAATTTAAAAATTTGTGAATAAAGACAACATTAATAATCCTCTCAACGAGACGAATCAATAATTTCTCTTATTATTTTGAGTAAGGACAAAAATAATAATTTGGCTTATATATTTTTTGCCAAAACACCCTTAACTAGTCATCTTTACATCGAATCTCATTCTATGTGCCATATTATGTTCAAAATTAAAACCTTGGTATTATATTCGAAATCAAAGTACTTAAGAGTCTAGTAATATGATTTTGAGTGACCTATACTCAAAATACGGTAAACAAACATTAGCGAATGGGAATTACTAATCAAAATCACAGATAATGATCATTATTCATCACACTATAATGAAACACAATACAACTAACTAGTCAAGGTTACATTGATCATGGGATTGCTAATGAACTATTTGTTTCTCAATCTTCATTTTTCACACTCTAACCAAGCTAAGTTCAATCTTCATTGGTCATGGGACTGCTAATGAACTATTTGTTTCTCAATCTTCATTTTTCACACTCTAACCAAGCTAAGCTCAATCTTCGTTTTTCACACTCTAACCAAGCTAAGCTCAAGATATAATGTCTATACTAATCACGATCACAGATAATGATCATCCTTTCTCTCATTCTAACGAAACATAGTACAACTAACTATTCACGATCACATGCAACAATAATCTTCATTTTTCATACTCTAACCAAGCTAAGTTCAAGATATAATGTCTATACTAATCACGATCACAGATAACGATCATCCTTTGTCACACGCTAACGAAACATAGTAAAACTAACTAATCACGATTCACTAATCTTCGTTAGGGTTACATTGATCACGTGGCTACTAATGAACTATTTGTTTCTCAATCTTACAAATAGATAATTGAATTACATCAATTGCTATCTAATTCGATAAAAAAAAAAATTTTGAAAAAGCAAAGAATCCAACGTGTCAGTATTATCCAAAGTCATTTTAATTATTATATATATATATATATATATATATCGGAACGGTTCTAGGGACATGTAAAAAAAATCTAAAAAAAACGCTCCAAAGTTCTCGATCAAAAACTTTGGGGTGTTTTTTTAATTCGATTGGGAACTTTGGGGTTTTTCTAGAACCGTCTTGTATATATAATATATAAATATATAATGTCCTGCCATATGAAAACAAATACATGTCGCTTAGCAAAAAGAAAAAAAAACACATTAGTCAAACTCTTTTTTGATTGCCACGTATATTTCTACTAATGCTCTCACAATAAACCACAACACCCACCCACCCCTTCATTATTCCTTCACTGTATTCCAAAGCTGAAAGCCCAAATTTTCAAAGGGTCGAAGGAACCCAATCGACAAACCAATTTCTGCCAGAAAGCCTATAAATCGAGACTTGCTATAATGATCAACCATCCAAATCCAATCCACAATTCTTCTGTTGTTCCTCAACTATCAACAAATGTCTTCATCCCAATCTTTGCGTCCATCAACAGCTCAAGGAGCTAGATTTGATGATAAGCCTCTGTGGAATCATGTCCAGGTTGTGAACGTGGCTGACGGAGGAGGGGGAAATCGAACATGGATTTGCAATTACTGCAACAAAAGAGTCGTTGGATCTTACACAAAAGTGAAAGGCCACCTGTTGAGGCTTCCTCACCATAATGTTGAAGGTTGCTTATCCATAAGTGATCACGTGCTTGAAGCTGTAAGGAATGAGCATGAAGCAGTTGAAGCTAAAAAGGCACAACTAGCCCTAAATGCAAGGAAAAAAAGCAGAGTACATCACCATCCCAGAAGGTTCTGACCTTCTCCAGTAGAAAAAACGCAAGGGAATGGCCACCGGAGGTGCTTTAACTGATGCGTTCAATGTTGCGCAGAGAGATGTTGCTGACAAAGATTGTGCACGAATGTTCTACGCTAGTGGTATGGCATTTAATCTTGCAAGATCCCCCTATTTTCGAAAGTACTCACTAACCCTTGCAAATAGCAGGTTTTGTGGCTATCTTACTCCTTCATTTTGCCTTTTTTTTTTACAAGTTCTCCCTGTTTTTGAAAGTACTCATTAATCCTTTCAATTAACAGGTTAGCCGGATACATTCCTCCTTCATACAATAGGTTGCGTACCACTTTGCTTCCTCAGAAAAAGAGCATATCAATAGGTTGTTACAGCCAGTGAAAGATACATGGAAGAAGAGATGTGTTTCATTGTTCTCCGATGGGTGGTCTGATAGGCAGCGTGGGTCTTTAACATAATGGTAGCATCTACTGGGGGAGCTATGTTTATAAAAGCCATTGATGCGAGTGGAAATACCAAGGATGTAGAGTATGTTGCAAACTTGTTCTTACAGATGATCAAGGATTTAGAAGAAGCAAATGTGGTTCAAATTGTGACAGACAATGCCTCAAACTACAAGGCTGTTGGGTTAACTATTGAAGCCAAATACCCACATGTATTTTGGACTCCATGTGTTGTGCATAGTCTCAACTTGGCCTTGAAGAGCATCTGTGAGCCAGGAGAAAAAACACCTCAGTATGCCCAATGTAAGTGGATTTCAGATTTTATAAAGCAAGTGCATGATATTCGTAATTTTGTTCTCAACCATGGCAAGGCAAATTACATTTTCAATCACTACTCTGATCTGAAATTGCTAAGTGTAGCAAAAACTAGATTTGCCTCTAGTTTTATCACGGCTAAATGCTTAAGGGAAGTTAAGACATCTCTCGAAAAAATGGTGATGGATGCAAGCTGGAAAACCTATAGGGCAGATGGAAACACTTTAGCTGAAACTAAAGCTCGTGAGGTGAAAAAATGCATTGTTGATGACACATTTTGGGATCAGTTAGATTATCTTTTAAGTTTCAACGAACCAATCATTGACATGTTAAAGATAGCTGACACAGACTCTCCTGTTTTGCATCTCATATATGATATGTGGGATACAATGATTGAGAATGTGAAAAAGAGGATATTTGAACATGAAGGAGAAGACATGGAGTTTGGTAAATCTGACTTTTTCGATGTTGTGCACCAAATTTTAGAGAGTAGGTGGAACAAAAGTAATACCCCTCTACATTGTATGGCTCATTCATTGGTCCAAAAGTATTATTGTGATGCTTGGCTGAATAGTGGAGCTATTGGTGTTGCACGGATCTCTCCACATGAGGATCACGAGGTCTCCCTAAATAGAAGCAAATGTTTCAAAAGGCTTTTTCCTAATGAATCTGACTTGTGAAAGGCTTATTCAGAATATGGAGCATTTTCTAGTGGGTCTGATTATTTTAGCCAAGCTTATGTTATCGATGCCCGAATGTTTGAGGAACCTATTTCATGGTGGGCCAATCATGGGGCTTCAACCCCATTGCTACAAGCCTTGGCCTTCAAATTGCTTTCGCAGCCCGTACCTTCCTCTTGCTGTGAGAGGAATTGGAGCACATATTCTGTGATTCAGAGTGTGAAGAGAAACCGGCTAGCAACAAGTCGAGCTGAAGACCTAGTCTTTGTGCATTGCAATCTCCGCCTTCTCTCAAGGAAGAGCGAGGAGCATATAGTAGGACCTTCGAAATATTGGGACATAAGTATGTACACTTTTCTCTTAATATTTAACAAGCATTTCATGTTTACTGCATTTTAAAATTTGTTTCTGTATGGGTTTTCAGGTGGAGATCAGTTTGATATAGAAGGACAAGAGGTGGCAGAGCTTGCACAACTTTCCCTTGATGAACCAGAGTTGGAGAAGTTGACTTTTCAGGATGTTGAGGCGGGTGAAGAGCAGCTGAATGGAGATGAGTTTTAGAAGATGGATTTTATGATTTGTTTTGTTGTAAGTTGCAAGTACTGAGTAGTAGGTCCTATTAGTATGTTGGACCAAGGAATACATCTTTGTTTTTGGTGTTGGGACTAGTTAAAATAAGAGTATTATGTTGCCGATCAAAAAAAGTAAGACTGTTATATATGGAAGTTTTTGAACTATGAATTGGATATTTGGATGTTATTTGAGTTATTTAAGACACAAGTGCATTTCTCTAATTGAATTGTCAGTTTCTATTTATTGAGCTGTTACAAACTTATGAAATATATATATATATATATATATATATATATATATATATATTATAAACTAATATTATATCGTATCCCCGTACCCGTGTCCAAATCTGGATCCATATCCACGTATCCTATATTTTTCAACTTGAGGTGTCCGACACCTAGATTCACACCCGCACCCAATTCCCGTACCCGAGTCCGAGCAACATAGATCATCATGGCCATGGAACTTCCCACCTAAATAAATTCCACAAAACAAACCTATAATGAACAACTATCGTTGAGTGAAAAGAGAAAGTACTGCTCTACTGGAAATTGGGGTTCCAATTATGCAAGATACGAAATTGCATTACAAATCAACTCTAGACATGTGAACATAAATTCAAACTACAAGCAATAGTGCAGTACTGTAATGGAAGATCATGATGGGAATTAATAGGAAGAAGCATATGCAAGATTTGAAGTGTACCAGTGAGGGGAAGAATATAGGACACGACACCTTCGAAGGTCAGGCCATGCACAGGATCATTATAAAACATCCTGTGGTGGGCATCTAGCAAACCGAGGGCCACACGATCATATTACCTACCAGTCCAAAGCAGAGTCATGGATGACCAAGCAACTATTCGGCTAAGTCTAGGCCGAGTTAAGTGGCCTAGGTGGATATGAGACAAACTAAGACAGTCCCAACTGTTATTCGGTGATCACCCATTCCACTCCCAAGCAATTTGGGACTCTATTTCCTTAACAAGCTCTTTCACAACGGCCTTGCTAAACTGGGCAAAGGGCGGTCAAAGAGAGTCACATAGCAGTTTGCCATACAATGCCCAAACGGGAAACATGAGCCTAATAGAATAGTGGTCCATGCTTGGAAAATCTCAAACTTGCGGGATCATCATGTGAGATGGTTACCACATGCCACATACATGACTATTCCTCCCTAAAAACCCTAATCTAGAGTTCCCATAACTTCTCTCTTTCCAGTCACTGACTTTAGCAACAGAGTGTCTCTCTAGCCAGTCTCGGTCAAAAGGCATTAACTCTTTGTGTTACTCTTTGCAGATGAGTCGGCGGATGGAGGAGAACCCGTTCAAGTTCGAGGTCCATATTTGAGCACCAGTTTCACCCGCACGGTACCCAGTTGCAATACTACACTTTCGTGCTCAATATAATTATTTATAAAACTTTACACAAGAAACCAGATAAATGGGGTGAAATACAAAGAAGAATGACCAAACTAACCAATTGCACTAGTACACTTTCATGCTATTTATATCAATGTGTATAAAATCTATAAGAAACCAAAAAAAATGAGGTGAAATCCCAAGAAGAATGAGGAAAACTTACTAATCCCCCTAATACACTTTCATGGTTAATATCCTCGTAGAAAGTTACAAGAATCCACAAAATGGGGTGAAATTCAAAGAAGAACGAGGAAACTAACTTGTGACAGCAAAATTAGCACAGCCCAGGAAAGTTGCCGATGAATTGTTTGGTTGAGTCGTCCACGGAGACCTCATAGTGAGCAAACCCATTAATGTTGCGCTTTCCTTGCTAGCTTTTAACACCCCCAAAACACAAATGGTGAAGAAACATCAATAAAGAAAACAAATAACAAGCAGGCCCGACAACTGAGTTATCAAAAAGAAAATAAATAATAAAAGATTAAAAGCAACCCAAATTCAAATACCATACCTCTGTCAAAGCTTGTAGTCTAGACTCCAGAAGGTGAGAAAAAGAGTGCAAATTATGAAGTGAAAACGATTCTATGAGAGATGGAAATAAAAATCCCACTTCATCAATTTGTGAAAAGCATAATAGAAATGAAATTCATCAGAAATCAGCTGTCAGAATCAGATGACCCTAGAACTGAAAATTGAAGATAATCGTCTTTAAGTCAAGCCACTTAACATGGGTTTTCCATTCGGCACTTTATTTCTTTTTAACCCCACTCTTCTACAAATATATTTGTACACTAAAAATACACTTACAAAAAAATAATATTAATAAAAAAACGACAAAATCAACAAATATATTTTTACATTAAAAATACACTTACAAAAAAATAACATTAATAAAAAAAGAGCGATAAAATCATGGCCTTTCCATTTTGCTTTGCCTCTTGGCCGTTGGCTTGTTGCAAATTGGTTGTGTGGGACCGTTTTAATAAAGAGCAAGTTCTGTTCCATCCGGTTCAATCAACCGGCCCAGTGGCAAAGTTTTGTACAAAAAAGAGAGAGAGGGAGTTGGTAGAAAAAGTTATCTTATTGACCTCCATAAAAAAAAAAGAGAGACAGAGACAGAGAGACAGAGAGAGAGAGAGAGAGAATTTTTGAAATTGTCCCTGTAGTTTACCTCAAGTCTTGATTTTGTCCATGTAGTTTCAATTGGTTACGATTAGCCCTTGTAGTTTCCAATTTGTATGGATTTGGTTAAATCGATAATGGTCGTAGTAATACAAGAGACAGAAAATGTGCACATGGTGGTCATGTGCCTATTAATCAAGCCAAGTGAAGCTATTACGTGGGACCTGCATTATTTTTGCGAAAATGCTATTACTTGTAAAGTGCCCTATACCCATTTTTCATTATACATTTCGGCAAGCGTATGAGCTCCACCACGATGTATGCTGAAAAAGGGATTTGAGAGTGCACTGAATAATAACCAACATAAAATGATAATTAGAAAAATGGTGAATCATACCAATATTCCCTTAGGTTTTTTAACTAAAACCTTTGGAGCCCTTGAGGTACAGAAAGTTACAACTCCCTCCCTCATCTTTACATATGCATTACTACACTAAGTACCTCCCCCCGTCACCTGCCAGTTAAGTTTACTAACAGCTTTTGATTGCATCACATTCGATTATTCCAAAACACCAACTCTAACCCTCTGCATCTACTCCCCTGATCTTTTCCCTTCCCACAACTATGAAATCAGTTTTTCAACAACCAAAAAACAATAGAAAACCAATTAACACTCTTAGCTAGTTACAACATCTCTAACACTACTACTTACATTAGCTAGTTAGAAGTACAAAAAGGTGCACTCTTTATTTGGTCTACTCACTTTTTCACCTATACATTCCAACACTATCCACCCAAACTAAGTTAGCCAATTTGCAAGAAAAATGTATAATATTATCTTGTCCTCATATTCACTATTTGGAGGGAAATTGCACTTTGCATCATGAGATGAATTCATTGTAAACCATTGAAGTCACTCAGGATAGGCCTCAATGATTGACTCTATTGCAGGAACCTTTATAATTTTGTAGCGCGAAAACTCTCCTCCTTCCAATACCCTTTTCCACTCGATCTCTGACCTCTCCTTCCCCCCAAACACTGAGCCAACATTAGAATATCGAAAATCATGCCTACCTCATTAAACAAGCCATCACCCCCAAGCTGCAGAACCACATCAAGGATGAAAACCTTCCCCGTTTTCTTTGGAATTGCTTTTTGACATTTTCTTAAAATCCTGATACAATCTTCATCACTCCAACCATGCAAGATCCGCTACAAAACATGAAAATACAAATCGCAGCCTCAATTCATGTCGACGTTCGCTTGTGGCTCAACGTACAAAAAGGAAGTGATACAACAAAAACTATCAATTAGAAATTATTACTACTGAATCACCTCCTCATTAACAAAATAAAGTATGTAGAGAACAAATTTATAACTCATACTAAGTACTTCAATAGTTACCATACTTGTGTATTGTTTTTGGTACCATCTTACAACTTACATGGCGGATACCAGATCATGTTAGGAACCCCTTTTAATGCAAGGCGAAATCATAGTCAATTTGAGCTGACCCATTAGGTTTTAGAAAGCAAGTGAAAAAACAAAAACACATGCTCATGTTCCTCTTCCGGGTTAATGAAACATTTATTAGAAGTAACCAAACCAAAAAAAACTACACCCATGTGTCACAATCAACTAGTTTATCTATAGATACATATAGACAAATAAAGATGGATGAACGATGGCATGTGACTTAAATGTAAGAAAGATGTGTACCTTCATGAGAATCGCATCTGCACGAGGAATGGACTCAAACATGTCACCTCCAACATGAGCTAACCCTAGGTACACTAGTGTAGTGTCAACAATGTGTGGCAAATCAAAGTTGGTTCCTTTGAAATGTGGATGGGCCTTCACAACCTCTGCCATTGCAAATCCAGACCCTCCCCCAACGTCCACTAAAGATCCAATGGAATCAAACCCATCTTTATATTCTATCAGCATTGCCTTCATTGATATCCTTGAAGTAAATTCCATGCTATAGCAGAAATTCTTCTGGAATTCAAGATCTAAAGATACAAAATCCTAAAACTCGACGCCATGAGCCTTCTGGAAGTCACTGCCACCCTCTTTCACACACTGGCTAAGGAAATTCATGGTAGAAATTGGTGCATGATCAATCATGGACACAAAAGGTGCTAGGCTTAGCTCGTTGTCATGTAACAACCATTTGGAGGAGGCATTCAGGCTGTAAAGAGTCTCTTTGCAACCGGATTTAGAATCTGCATCAAAAACCTTCATATGGACGAGTAATTTCATTATGCGAACCAGGGACGAGAGGTCTAAAGATGGAGAGCCAATATCACTGGCAATTTAGGACAAGGTGATGGGTCTAGCGTGGGAGTGGATAATCTCGGCTATGCAGAGCTCCACAGCACATTTCAAAGCCATGGTCCCAACAACAAGAAACATGCACAACCATATTTCTGCTTGGCCTTCTAATAGAGCATTTGGGTCTGCTCGAGCCTCTTTCTCCATCCCCTCTGTTCTCTCTCTGTGATGGGACTGTACTGCTCATCGAAAGAACCTTAAAATTATGCTCTAAATCCAGACAGTTCCAATTAGCAAAAAAGAAAGAATAGGTTGTTGCATCCATGATAATAATTATGCTAGAATGAGAATTAATCACACAAGATTATGGCTAAGATCCTGTTGGCATATGCACCAGAAACTTGAGTTACATTTACGTACCAAAAAATGAGGTTCATTTGACCACGGCCCATTTGGTTTTCCAAATATGCATGTCATTCATTACAGATATGTAGGGCCTATTTGATGGTATATCCAGAGTTCATGCACTCCGAGCTAATAAACAGATCAAAGATGCGTAATCAGGCTTGGAGATCATGGCTTTCATTATTACTAGCTATTGGGAACGTGAACACATTAGCAAGTAGCTCTCCAATCCCAATCCCCGACTCCCCGCTGTTGGGATTATTACTATTGATGGAAGTCATTCACGTTTTAGAACTCATCGGGTTCAACCATGCTAAAAACCATAATGATTGGAGTTTGAGTAATCCGATTTCGGGACACATTTAAGTTGGAAAAAAAAGTTCACCATACTGGTTTGAAACGCATTCATTGCGATATACATAAGTTGTTATCATGTGAATTCAACATCCGATCTACATGATTTTTAACGTTATTGATGTCCTGATGAGCTCTTAAACACAAATGGTTCGATCGTTAGAATGGGACCAAAAAGGACCGAGTCCCAACCAAAAGGGACAGGAGTAGAGCTAGATGACTGAGAGAGATGAAAAGATGAATCAAATAACTTGAAATACTTAAGTAGAGTGCACACGTATATCTATTCAGAATCTATAAGAAACAATAGGGAGAACGGAATTTCTTCTTGGAGCAGCTACTTCTTGACTTTCAACCTACGACCGAAGTCAAGGACATGACTGGAGTGACCGCACTGATTGGATTGCTTTCCTCCTCTAAAAAGTAGAAGGAGGCATTATAGAATCCCACCAAAAATTGGCATTCCTACTTTCACTCAAGTAGCCGATTTGATAAGAGACAGCTGGCTAGGAGACATTTGACTTGCTTACCGGAACTCCTTCTTTCAAAGAGACGATTTGTGAACAGACATGAGAGACTTACCTACTTTCTAAGAGGACAGACAAGAGGGCATTGCTTACCTGGAATGGAAGACTGAAGCGCTAAGAGCTTTCTTGTTGCCTTGCCTGCGTTAGGAGAGGAGTGAACGGAGGAAAGAAGAGTTGTACCGAAGACTTTATCTTAGCATACAAGACAGAGTTCCCTTAGCCGTGCAGTGAGCGGTACTCCATCCACAGTGCTGTCTACGGATCCTTTCCCGGATTCGGGTTCGTATTAGTCTCCCTAGCGGCTTAGTCACAAGCTCCCTGCCCTATTTTTTTGATAGCTTATAGCAGAAGTAAGGAGTGTGCAAGTCTAGTTGTCACGAGCGAGGACTTCGTCTTTAAATAGAAGAAGCATTATCAATTGCAGTCCGAGCGGGACAAAGGGGACAAATGAGAAAAAGGCCCGCCTGAGGGCTGTTAGAGATTTTCAAAATAAAAGAGTCGTCGTTTTGGTTTTGTAAATTTCCTTGTTTCCTTAGAATGCTTGTTTTCCTTTTTGTGAGTTTTGTCCCACATTGGTTAATTGAGAGATGTTGGAGTGGTATATATTAGGGAATATTCCTAGTATGAGTAAATAATGATCTAATGTGGTGCAGCCCTATGGTGCTTTGCACTATACAGGCGGAGCCGGTGCTTCGCACCATTACACACTCACACGCATGCGCGTGGCGTGGCTGTGTTGCATTGTGGCACTCTAGCGGCGCACTTTACACTTAGCACGTCAGGCACCATTTCTTATTGCAAGTTGGCAGTAAGGTGGCGCTGACGTGGATGTCGTGTCATTTTTTATTTTTTTATTTCGAATTGGCAGTAAGGTGGCGCTGACGTGGATGTCATGTGTCAACACATGGCAGGTGAGTCACACGGGGCGGTTCCGATCGGGTGTGACTCGAGCGTACTGGTGCACTAGTTCGTGGAGTTGTGATCGCAGCCGTTGACCGCGAATGGGCACGATCCAACGGATTAGATCAAATCCGATTGGGTGTGAATGAAACAGTACATCAGTTCGGTGTGACTGGTCGATCAAGACCGTAGGATCTGATCCAACGGTCAGACTAGATCGGGTGCATGCCCATTCTCAATGGGTGCGTAGTGGCCTATAAATAGACCACTACTTGTCAAAATCCACACACACACATATGCCGAATTTCGCCCACATCTCTCTCTCTATTTCCTAGCATTCATTCTGCATTCTGTTTTGCTGCAGAAAACAGAATTCTTGATTCTTTTATTCATTCAACAGGTGTTCTGTCCGTTTTGTTAGTGCAAACGCAAATAGAAAGAACTTCGAGTTCGGGTTTCGATTTATCTTGAAGGCAGATTTGCTGTAACCCTTTGCATACCATTTGGTGGGGGCAAATACTGTCTTTAGGAAAACGACATAGTCGTGACTCGAAGCGTGTTTCAGGTTTGGTGGAGATTTCGTCAACAGTTCAGAATTTGCAGCACCGTTTTTCCAACAAGGGCAAGACCAAGAAAGAAAGCACCCGTTTGGACATATGAATAGGCGATTTGATACTGGGAAATATATAAGACTAGTCCTCTATTGCGGAAGGAATGCCCAACTTCGGAGCTGGTCCAAGCGCGAATCTCTCTTGAAATAGATCTTCCAGTCGTTTTTTTGGATCAATCGCTTTGGTGAATCGATCTTCTTTGAAATGAGATCTGTCTCTTCTTGCCCTGTCTTCGGCCCTGTAACTGGTCGATCAATCGCCCTTCGAATTAATTACTTTCTTTCAATATCTGCCCTACTTTTTTCCAAAAAGCATGAAAAATATGAGTGCAATTGTACTAAAGGATGAGCTCCCCTTAATACTCCAATCCCTCCCTCCATACTCTCGCAGTTTCAATCCAGTGGGTTTGGGTTTGGTTGACATCCAATGAAGATTCAGCCGTGGAAGCCCAATCACAAATCTTGGTCCATTCATTTTTGGGATATGTATGCCTGTTTTGAGTATGTGTAGTTTTTGTGATTGTATTTTTTGGATAAACTAAACGTCTAGGCTGTTGGGATTGCATTTATTTGATGGCTAGCCAAAATAAACAATGACTAACATTTTTCCTAGGCAAATGTCTATGAACGGAGATGCACTAACCCAAGTAGTGGAGGTGGGTTGAGAGTTAAATCTTGATATTGGCGATTGCACGTGGGGCAGGGTCACATGATATAGAGTATATATTTACTGTATACTTTTGATTTTTATCCCAAAAAATTACACTAGGGTTATCATTTTTGCACTTCAATTTCTTATACATGCACTTTAAAATTTGTCTTTTCATATTTAAAATTAACGTAAGAACTGATACATAAATTTGAGAGTGTACTTATAAAAAAAATTGAGTGCAAAAATCAAATTCTTGCTACAGTGTTGCCTGTTTAGTATCAACAAACTAACAAATTTCTTATAATGCTACGTACATTCCTACTGATCACTCTCCGATTATTTATTTCTCACATATGTGTCGGCTCTACACATTCAATTGTGGGATGGGCCCTACACAGATGTGAGAGTGAGAGAGAAATGGTCGGCTAGTAGCCATTAGGCATGTCCATAGCGTTATTATTATTTTTTTCCAAGAAAATTCTACTCTATATTATCCTAGAGGAAAGTAGTGCGTATAAATAAAAAGTAAAATGAAGGTACAAGGGAAGAAATGGGCTTTGAAACCTAACAACGGTGGCCCCCATTTGCTTCATACCAGTTTGGTTAATTTGGTGCATCTAATCCGTTTAAAAGTGTTTGGAATGATTCATATTCAAAGGGGTGGTTTTAAATAAAAAAAATCAAAAACACTCTCTTTAAATTTGAGCCGTCCAAAATACTTTTGGACAGCTCAAATGCACCCCAATAGACCGAACTGATCGGAAGCAAATGTACAGGATCCGAGGCCCCAAATAGCAGTTAAGAAAGAAATGAAGGCAAAGCTAAGGATCTGATCAAAAACAGAGTAGGCAAAGCTAAGGACGCGTAAGAGAGAGAAGGTATGAATCCCATTCTTTACTTGAAAGTGCCAAAGATTTCAGCACTCAAAAAACCTCTTCCCCACCCACCACACCAACCCCACCCCCCCCCCCCCCCCCCCCCCCCGGCTCTCTCTCTCTCTCTCTCTCTTAAAGTTTAAAGTGCCCTTGCAGCACTCAGAAAACCTCTTCCCCACCCACCACACCCCGGCTCTCTCTCTCTCTCTCTCTCTTAAAGTTTAAAGTGCCCTTGCAGCCCTTCCTTCCAAAAAGCTTTCCTTTTGTCATCTGGGTTGGTTCTGTCTTTTTCTATCAGGAAACGAACACAAAAGGGGTGAGACCAAAGGACGAATGTGGCAGAAACAGCCCCACAAATCTTCTTACAGAGAATCCATCAAAACCCTTGAAGCTGATGTTCAACATGCCAATACCCTGTAAGCACTTTTTTCTTTATTTCCTTTAGCAACATATGTACCTGCGTTTGTGTATGCTTGTACCTTTTATGTTTTGATGATCTTATTTGTCCAAAACAAAAACCCAAGTTTTGATACATAATCTCGATTATGCTTTAAGAACAAGTTATTTATACAGAGGGACTAAGAAATAGATAACTATATCCAATGTACGCACAAAATACATTGTTGGGATAGTGGTTTTTTTGAACAAAATTGCAGTGGTTAATTAGTGTTTGTCTCCTAAGTAATTAAAATTGGAATTTGGAGATGCCTATTTCGCTTGTCAAATATTGTGAGAAGTATTTGGGTCTTCTCATAAGGTAAAGTTTAGAATTTTTATCATGCATATTACTATTGAAAATTGTTGTCAAAAGTATTTGGGTCTAGAAACCATTTGCATGTTAGCTTATACGTTGGTTGGTACAAAATCTTGGGTGGTGTAAAACTAACTCTCCATAGCCAAGAGAGCCGAGAGCCCGAGAGGGGTTATGATGAGGAGGGACGAATACCAGCGTCGCTCTACATCATTTAGGAGTAGCTTGTACCCATTGGTGGAAGAGGAACTAATGAGAATTCAAGTTACATTTACAGGAGTCTTTGATTCAGTTAAGGAATGGCCAGGAGACTATAATATGGGATCTTATCCAGGTTGGGTTCAGAATTACGTCCTTATGTAGTGGTAAAGAGCCTCATTTGGGAAAATTTCGCTCTGCCAATAATTCAGTTTTGTGGGAAAATGGGGCATTATTGACAGGATATAGTATGTAGATTTTGTGGGGGGATTCGAAATCAGATGATGATACTCTACTCTTGTGCTTCAAAGCTTGGTAGATTTGGAGAGATTGCTTAAAATGGTGTTGTGTTGTGTGGGTAATGCTAAGGTCCATTAGGGTGGTTCTGGAATGGTGGAGACGGTGAAATTTTAAGAAACCAATGCATACTGGTTTACCCCTAGTTATAATCTTGGTCCTTCAGAAAATGGAGGGATCTCTATGCTTTGGAAAATAAAGAACCTAATTTGGATGAGGCTTGTGATACTATTAAGCTCAGAGAAGCAAGATGGGTGAAAATAAAGGTAGAATTCAGGCCTTTCACTTTTGATGTTATTGTCTATGGATTGCAAAGAATCAGGGGCCATAGGCATATTTATGGCTGACTGACTTTTCACCAACTACGCATTTTGGTATGTAATGATTTAGTTTGTCTGGTTCGGGTCTGATCTGTATGATGGGTTTAAATTGGGGCACCAAAGTTCCATTGTAGTTTGTTACGTGCGCGGTTGGCTTAAATAGGGGTGCCAAGCTAGTTGGGATGTCCATTTTTGCTACGACGACTCTTAGGACAAAAATCATTTGTAATAAGTAGTTTGTTTTCTCCAACAATAATTCCTTTTTTGCTGATAAAATAATAATGTAACTGATTCTTGAAAGGGGCTTGTTGCAAGGGGAGGGCGGCCAAGAGCTTAAATACATGGTTGATTACTTCAACAAAGTGTTCAATGCTGAGAACTTACCAATAAGAGCCATTTACAAATTATAATTTCCATTTTGGGATGTTGATATTTCAGGGCGGCTGCTTTACCAACAGATTACAATGGAGATTGTATTCAGTTTAAGTTGTCTTACAGCACCTTTGCTCCCTTCTTGCTGTTTTTGATAGAATGGCTGGACTATAGTTGTACAGATAGTCTCCCAAGTTATTTAGGCATTCTTCACATACTTGTATATAAGGTCTGTTGTTCTACTTGACTTAGTGTTTCTCCACTTGTGCCATTTGAATGCAGCTCTTTTGCAGGTGGATGCGCCTTTTTTGTTTGTATTTTTGTTTTGTTTTTCCCTTAAAAACTGATGTCAGTATCTAGTAGTTTACAGGTATATATTGATGGTATGCCAACAATGTCGTCACAAGATAGGAAAGCTACTCTGAGGGAATTTTATGGTACTGAAAACGGAACACATTTGATACTGTAATGTATATCGGAGCACATTTGATATACTGTAATGTATATCGGAACACATTTGATACTTATTTAACCAAATTCAAGTCCCTCATTTACCATGCTATACTGTAATGTATATCGGAACACATTTGATACTCATGTTAATTTTTAACTGGAAAATTTTGGCAGCTGTTGTGTATCCTTCACTTCAGCAACTTGAAGGCTTTGTCAATGTGTTGGTGCAAGACAATAACAGTAGAACTCAATTCCCTGAAGCTTTGGGTATCGAGGCAACAGAAGGGAAGAGGGATTTATCTGGTACTAACAACATTGAGAGAGATGATGAATGCGGGATTTGTATGGAATGTTGCACCAAGATTGTATTACCCGATTGTGGCCACTCCATGTGCAACAGATGCTTCCACGAATGGTAGATACACGTCACACTTCCCACTTCCATTGTTCAGTTTCTTGCTGTTTCTTTAATGTAAAGGATTTAATACGAATGGATATGTGAAAATCTGTGAAAACAGGAGTTTCCGGTCTGAATCATGTCCTTTTTGTCGAGGCTGTCTGAAGAGAGTTGGCTCCAGGGATTTATGGGTGTTGACTAGTCCCGATGATGTTATCGACATTATTTCTCTGGCAAAGGAGAATTTTAGGCTCTTCTATACATACATTGAGAACTTGCCACTCATGGTGCCTGAACCGCATTTGTTTCTCTATGATTACCTGATCTAGTCGATGAAGAATGGGCTCGGGTATGAAACAAATGCTCACCCATTGTATATATGGTCTCGGTATTGGGCTGTTTTAAGCAGATGTATATACAACTAACCGTCCTAGTAAAGATATCTAGATTTACCTAAATCCAACTCAGTTTTTTGGAACCTGAGTGTTGGATTGGAAAATGCATGTAAGTTGAGATGCTTGTTATGGAATATGTACGATTGATCATGAATCAAACTCTTAATTTGTGGAGAACCTAATATCCTCTGCATTCTTAACGCTGTGGTTGAAGGTCCCCTTCTGCTTAAAAAAATAAATGCTTACTGGAATAGGTACTTTTTTTTTGAATCAGAGGTAATATATATATTGTGAGAGAATAACCTGTTTCGTAAATAAATACTTAAAAAATAAGAAACTTAGCGGAGCATGACATAATTCCTTGGAGAGATGTTATATATTATATATACACACACGGAGCGGTTTCGGGGATATCCAAAAAAACATCTCATAGTTTCCGATTAAATTTTGATGATCCGAGCCGCTCAATGTGATCAGAACGTGATTTTAAAGGTATCCGCGAGAAATTAGCAAAAAAAAAATTGACCGGGAAGGACTTGATCCGAACAGTTTCGATCAGTTTTTTATTAAACGGTTCAAATAAAAATTGCTCAAATCAAGCATTTTTCGATCATTTTTTTGCTAATTTCTAGCGGGCACCTTTAAAATTATATTCTGCACACATTGAACGGTTCGGATCATAAAAATTTGATCGGGAACTATGAGATCGAGAACTATGAAGAATTTTTTTGAGTGTCCCTTAAACCGCCCCGATATATATATATACTAGTGCATGCCCGTGCCTGAAGGCACGGCGCAACACGTTTCGATCATACGCTTGGCGATAGGGGAGAGAGAGAGAGAGAGAGAGAGAGAGAGAGAGAGAGAGAGAAGGAAAGAGATGTGCTGGTCCTGTAATGATTTGATCACATTGTTACGTAGGGAAAGGGATGTGATGGTCCTGTAATGATCTGAACAAACAATATCATTCAAACGAAAAAGGAACAAAATTGACAACAATTAAACTCCCGATTTTAAGATACATATGTTATCCTGGTAAAGCTTTTAAAAAGTATTAACTTCATTTTGTCATGTCCCCAGCATTTACCCTGGTAATAGATACCTCATGTGGCGTGGCCAGATATATCTCCATGTGTTTCTGTCGTGTCGTGTGTCCTCGCAGTGTCGGACCACAAAGTCTATCAAAAAATTAATTATGCTACACAAAAAGGGCATAAAGAATTAATTCACTCCCCCATATTTTTACATTGTCAAACATGCATTTTAAAAAATACAAAGTGAGCATCTTTGAAAGACAAATAACAAAAGTAATAGCTCGCCAAAATTCTCATCCTCAGATTTGTGTTAAGGCCATTTAGTACTCAAAATCCAAATGCCCCAGCTTGCAGCTTCTACTATAAAGAGAAACAACCTTCTGATGTATGATACTCAGTGGAATGACATTAATGGCTCAAATTTCAGAATCACGATAGCTGCAAGAAATCAAAATAGAAAATCCATACATACATAGTTAGAATTAAAAAAAAAAGCAACATAACCTCCAAAGTCCTATAATATAAGCTTACTTGAATTTAGTGGTTGCCATATACTGCTGATGTTGGTGATGGTGCCCTCTACCAAGCTTTGAAGTTACCTCATTACGATGACATTGAAGCAATGTATTCATGTTAATCCTCCTCAACTCCATTGCATTTTTAAACAAATCCTATATAAGTAAACTTAAATAATAAATTCATTTGCAAAGTTACCAACTGAAATAGAGAAATTTATTTTGAACAACGTACCCTCATCCGAAGTAGTGATTTTGCTACTACATAGTTTATAACAACACTTCGGGATAAACAATATTTGTCGTGGAATCCAATTCATCTTTGGAAAGAAGAACGCTAATACGATCAAAAGATGTGCATCTGGATAACGCCACATATAGTTGACCATGACTAAATACTGGGGTACGCAAATCAACTCCTACGAATTTCACGGATTGTCCTTGTGATTTATTGATAGTCAAAGCATATGCCAATCGTATAGGGAACTGGCGTCTCGTCATTCGAAAAGGGAATTCTGAAGACGACGGGGTCAAGGTTATTCTCGGTATGAAGGCCAAATTGCCGAACTTTTCTCCCGATAAAATCAGAGCCTCAATAATTCGAGAAGCACACCTTACAACCATCAATCTAGTGCCATTACAAAGTCCGGCCTTAGGAGCAATATTTCTCAACAACATGATTGGACATCCAACTTTCAGCTCCACTTTGAAAGGTGGAAGACCAGGAGGATCCAATGAGTTTAAAAACTCATTGGGATAGCGATTTGTAATTGTCCGATCAATTTCGTCTTCTTCACATATTTTATCTGCCGCTAAATAAGTAAATGCTTCTCCTGGAAAAATATCCAATGCAGCAATATTGATAGAACTGACATCCTCATTCCGAGCAGACAAAATCGTTCGCTCAGTTAAGAATTTAGGAGTCGATGTACTTGCAACATGTAGCTGCGGATATACTATAGATAGCAATTCATTTAGATCTTGGCATTTCTGTATTGTTGGAGGAAGTTTTATGGTTTCCTGGGGGTTAGTTCCGATCTGAAATAGAACAGTAAAGAATCAAAATCACATTGATCAAATGCTTCATAATTTTAATGAACCAATTAAAAAGAATCCAATTAGAAGGCTAGAAGCACTACCTCTATTAGGAATTTGGCGAAATTTGCATTTTCTTGGTCTGCTTGATCCAAGCGCATGTTCACATCCAAAGTCAAGACATTTATTTCCTTCCACAATATAGAGTGCCTCAAAGAAGCATTAACAATTTGCTCACGGACTCCTTTAGTTATAACCGGTAGGATTTGTCGAAAATCACCCCCAAGCACAACAGTGATACCCCCAAATGGCTTTTCACAATTACAGATATCCCGGAGTGTTCGATCAACTGCCTCAACACAGTGCTTGTGCTGCATCGGTACTTCATCCCAGATTATGAGCTTAGTCTGTCTAAACAACTCTGCCTGTATTGATTGTTTAAAAAATACACAAACAGAATTTTCCATCACGTCCAATGGAATGCAAAATGTCGAATGTGCAGTACGACCTCCTACCAATAACAATGATGCAATTCCAGAAGAAGCAACTGTCACAACAATATGCCCAAGGCTACGGCATTTCAACGCAATCGTATTGTACAAAAATGTCTTTCCAGTTCCAGCCCCACCACTCACAAAGAAGATTCTTCCTATATTTTGAAGGACTGAAGAAGTGATTGCATCATAGGCCTTGCGCTGTGCATTGTTAAGCCGATTGATATCCACTTGTACGTCAACCTGTTGAGCCTCAATTTGGAGGTGTTGATGTTCCAGAACCAACCTATTACCAACTATTGCACTCCAATTTCCAGTCGGTTGTGGCATTGGTGGAAAATCACTTAAGGTTCTGCCTGATTCTTGAAGCATTTGATCCAGAAGATACAAACCATAATCTTCGATTTGAGCATCATTTGGGTTAGGAATTGGAAAGCATGTACGAATCTTATGAGCAATGTCATCACATATATGCACTGCGAACTGTTTCCACAACTCATATGGTTGTATGGGAGAGCATTGTGTGAGAATGATACTAAACAACCTCCGTAATTGATTTCCGGTTTTCATAATTGCAGCCTCTTGAAGGCATTGAATCCATTCTTCATCGTCTTCTAGGAGTCCTCTAGCTACACATGTTGATTTAAATGTATCATGTAAGACGTCGTTGAATGTGCGTAAATCTTCAAAGGATTTTGGACCTTTCACAACAGTTAAAAGCAAACGCATGTAAAATCTTTCACCACAATTTGGGCTAGCGAAGTACATTCTACCAATCGCAAATCCTGATATCCTTGGTGTCCATATCTTATTTGACTTATCCCAGACAAAAAATTGAGGAAATTCCTGATAAGTATATTTTTCTGCATTTGGATTAGCAGTGTACCACTCAAAAAAGCCAGTTAGTGTCGACTTTTGGAGGGAAGCTCTAGCTCGAATTTGCTCCAGTGTGTCTTTAGGATTAAATGCACACTGGTGCATTCCAGGTAGATGAAGAGCTAAGCGCACCACAGCCGGCACCTCTTCATGTAAATGATGACCAAATATACGCCAAGCAGCTTCTGGTGGTCCAATATACCTTGCATCTAGATATTGTTGGATCTCATTTATCGATCCTAACACCATTGTTGTGCAATCATAACCTTTGTAGATATATTTGTGAATATACTTCACACATCGCATTCCAGCACAAACTTCAACATTGATATGACAATTGAATCTTCTTGACAGATAGGCATTGTAAGGTACGACATCTCTGTTATCCACAGGCTGCCCCCTCACGGTGTGAACTTTATCACTTCGGCGACGTCGATAGACGGGATATCCATCTTGGTCCATAGTTGTTGATTCTACAAAATCTCGAGGGTATCTCTTACTGCATTTACCATCAACCATACATGGTGATTGAGGATTTCTTGCACCACATGGTCCATGCACCATACAACATTTAACAGTCTCAAAAAGTTCAGGATCATCTTGTGGATCAGGAAATTCGGCTGAGACTAAGTTGTCTACTTGAGCACATGTCCGGATTTTATCTGGTCCTTGAAGAAATAGAAGTGCGTGCATATGAGGTAGGCCACGTTTCTGGAATTCAATTGTAAAAACATGGGCAACTTTTTTACCAAACACATTGTTGTGTTCTATCTCTTTCATCAAAGCCTTTCTTTTCAATTCGAAAACACGGGCCACTAAATCAGGACGATCAATAGCTTTTTGATGCGGTAATAAACTCGCAGTGATTTCGGGCCATTTGGGATTTGCAGTCATAGTTAGGAAAATATCAGGATGATGGTTGTAGCGAGTTATTGCCATTGAATCTTGAAAAATTTCAAACATATGCCTTGGACTCCCAATAAATGAAGATGGCAAAACAACCCTTTGACCGATTTGATCAGGTCCTACGTCATCTATACCGACATCTGTCAAATCCTGATAAAGTCCAGTGCGCAATTTTTCTTGATTCAACTTATGGAATGCAAGTCTGTTTTGCTCTGTGGCAGCCCAAGCATCTACCAGAAATTCTTGAAATAATTTTCCTGCTCGCAAAATTGTTGAGTACTCTGTGGAACGCTCGAATGAACGATAACTATAAAATTGCATTTGGGTAAGCCGATTATTGGAAGGCTGCTTATTTTGAACATCCCACTGTTTTAACTCAGGCTCCCATCCAAGCTCACCACGCGGGAATAACAAAACATAATGCAATGGCAAGTAAGCTGGGTGACATTCATTGATTCGCATTAACCCATTATCTCCTCTTAGATGTAGAATAATGTCTCTCATTCCACTGACCTCAGTTCCATCTCCAGGTATTACCACTGCAATCTCATCTGATGTTGGCAGATTATACCTTCGCCGATCCTGTAATGAGCTGTAGTGAAGGTGGGCTGGCAAATTTTGCCCTGTTGAGGCTAACTGATTTAAAACTGCATAAGCATGGCGAAACTTACCGACAAATGCATTAACTTGTAACAAACTATCTTGAATAGTTTGAAGGACATCTCGCCTTAATTGAGGATTTCGATGGGTGCGAACTTCCACAGCTGAGTTGGGGTCATAAATGTAAAGTTGAGCATATGATGCATGCTCTCCTGGAACTGGTAGTAGCGA
The DNA here is from genome assembly GCA_019656835.1 of Rhododendron ovatum. Classification (NCBI taxonomy): domain Eukaryota; kingdom Viridiplantae; phylum Streptophyta; class Magnoliopsida; order Ericales; family Ericaceae; genus Rhododendron; species Rhododendron ovatum. Next base: position 18,461,094 of record CM033797.1, on the reverse strand, counting down.
TCCTGTTCGATGTCTCAATTCTCCATGAATAGTGAACGATGTAGGCCCCCTTCCACTGAGAACTCTTGTGTCCAATGTAGCACCAAGACTTGTGAAAGCATTGGCTGCATTATACTCTCGAGTATGAGTCCGAAACGATTTTGATTGGTCATCATTCCTATCGTACAACGCTTGAAGTGGTGGAGGGGGTGTAATCAGCAAAGGTAGCCTAACCTTCCCTTGTAAACAACATGTCCCAAAAAGAGGATTTTTCTTAGACGACCTAGTCAATTTTTCATCCATCCAATGCCAGGCTTTGCAATTAGGGCACAATACATTCATTTTGCCAAGGAAATGTCGACATGGACTTATTGGACACTGAGTATTGACCCTTGAAGGAAAACCCTCCATACCATCGTCATTACATGCATCCTCTTGAAACAATTCACTTGTAGGAGTATGCCTAAAGTATTAAAAACATAATTTTTTTAAAGTGTAACAGATTAAGAGAATTAAGTTAAATCTATATTACAATCAGACTTTTTAGTACCTTTGTGGAGCATAAGAGGTGCTTGGTACGGAGGTGGGACAAATGAAAGGTTGTGTAACCCTTGGAGGAACATCCTCCACATCATCATTAGCACATACATCATCCTGAAGCAATTCACTTGTAGGAGTAGGCCTAAATTAAAGAACATAAATGATTGCCGAGTGGTAAAGATTTAGAGATTTAAATTAGTACAAATATTATGCTTAGTACCTTTGTGGAGCGTAGGATGTGCTTGGTACAAAGCTTGGACAAATAGGAGTGTGTGTAACCAATTGCCGTTTTGATGCCAAAGGATTGACATTGGTATGATTTGTTCGTTGTTCCAAGCAAGAATAGGGGCGGCGACACGGTGTTAGAGGAGGAAAATACACAGGTTCTAACGGTTGAAAATTCTGCTCTCTTTCTCGTCGCAATTGTTGTCCTCTTTCACGTGGCGATGCAGACATTAGTCTTTCATTCCTTTCCCGATCTCGTCGTGCACGTTGGGCCAGTGCAGCTTTCGATGGTACATTATTGTTCGTTACCTAAAAAGTTTAGGGTATGCAAACATATTTTTCATTGTTTGCTTGGATAAAAAAAGTTCAGAAGTACCAAAAAAAAAAAGGTCTCAGAATTACCAAGGAAAAAAGAATAACTGTCAGAGGTCATACCGTTGGACATAAATTTTCTTTTCCATTCCCTGTAGTGGATATCTTTTTCTTTCCCTTATCCACGACTGTTCCTTTTTGTTTTTCCATAGCCATTGCTTCAGCATTTCGTTTATCCTTTCCGACAATAAAGAGTAAAATAAATACCAAAATTTTAATGTATAAACCAAGAGCTTGTAGCAATAAAGAGTAAAATTAATACCAAACAATCTATATTATAAAACCATGAGCTTGTAGTATTACCTCACGCAAGCGCATAATATCCTGCTCATCGCGAATCACAACACCAGTATTTCTTTCTCGAAGAACTTGAACCTATATGTGCAAAGTCAATAGGACAGGAAAAATTGTTTAGGTAAGAGACTACTGATGATAAAAAATAATAACTTTAAGAGGTCATACCACTGGACATGAATTTTCTTTTTCCTTCCCTGTGGTGGTTAGCTTTTTCCTTTCCTTGTCCGCGCCTGTTCCCTTTTGTTTTTCCTTAGCCATTGCTTCAGCCGTTGTTTAAAAAAATCTGTATAAACTACCAATCCGAATAATCAAGATCCAAAAACTAAAGCCCAAGTTGGAAACTTCATAGGCCATGTCTAGGCAATTAAAGTTTGGAAATCAAACTCCCAAACAAAGACTGTATCATCTGTGTTGTATCAGATATCTTTCCTCATGTGAGTTAATAGCTGCTGCTATAGTAGGTATACCCATGTTATTCTGAAGCATAGCAACAGGGGAGGCCATTTACGTTACGACCCGAGTAACCGTATGAGCAAAGTTTAGCACCTGTGGTGCTAACTTTCAGTTCACATGACACAATTTTATGTCACTGTTATCTGCTGCAATCTTCACATAGTTAATGACTGCATTACAATACCATAGATTGTTCTCACTTTATCTTATTACCCAAGATTGTTCTCACTTTTTGCTCCTTGATGGCTGGTGCTTTATTTTTCTAGTGAGAACAATCTATGGTATTTTATGCATGTGTATTTTATGCTGGTGCTTATCGTTCGAGTCACGAAGGCACGGGCATGGTATTCTGCTGTTATATGAAGATAAAAAAAAGGAGGGCTGAAATAATTTTGACATTCAGAATTAAGTTTCATCATCTGTGGTTTCTTCATTTTTCTCTCTTAAGCTAGAACCAAAATTAACAAATAACTTCAACAAATTGATCTAATGGTAGAAATTGATCTTCAACAAATAACTTCTAATGGTCAGTTTTATAGAAAAGTAACGACAACATCTTATCTGGTGAGGAAAATGAATTAAAAAGAAGATTTCAAATCAAGGAAAAACCTACCTTAAATTGATGTGTATAACTCGAAGCATGTTCCATTCAGCGGGCAGCCCAACTTCTTAAGTTAAGGTGCTTCCAACTGTTTGAAGGTGATTGCATGACAAATATTCTGTAGGATCCCTGTAATTGGTGCAAGAAAATTGCGTAACCAACTAACCATAGTAGCAAGCCATGGGAAAAAAAAGAAGAGAATTATGAATTTCCCCACACCCCATTGAAGTCTAATACCAACGGCTAAAGCCGCTAAACTGTTAAAGGCAGGCCCATCGTCCATTTACGTGGCCAAAGATAGATACATGGCAAGAATCAGTCCATTTACAGTTTTTCCAAAAATAGGCATTAAAATGCATGTGATTTCTTACAAAACCCTTCTAAGAAGAAGGGAAACCAATAGCTATGAATTAAGAGGAACAAAAGTTCTCTCACAAAAACAATAAATAGATCGCAGGAAAATAACTTAATGAACAACAACTAATCTTTGAACATGCTTCGTTTTTTATAGGCAATGTTATTGATTTTTAACTATATTCATCTTAAATGAACACCAAAAAGATGGGAAAATGAAAGCAAAAAACCCATGCCCTCTTCGTGGCATTCTAGAAAATTGAAGTATTACAAACGTTAAACTCAAATCCTTCTGTTAAACGATACTGGGATCCTAATTGAAGCATTCCATCGAACACGTGGAAGACACTGAAGCATTATGTTTTTTAAGCCAAATTTGAATCCCTGAAGCATTATGTTTTTAAGAAAATTTGGATCCCAATTGTCCAATTGCAGTTGGAGATTTTATCAAATACTTGGAAAGCAATTGAAGGAAGAATAAGAAAATTATATGCAGATCAAAACAAAAAAGAAGAAGAAGAAGTGGGATATGATGGTTTTGCAACCGAAAATGAAGGAAAATGTCGGATGATTTGTTATAGCCTAGTTTTGTTAGGATAAAAGTAACCCAAGATTCCCAGCTTTGTTTGTTCATCACAGGTAATTCAATCCCGGTGATTCAATCCCAGTTTTGTTATAGCCTAGTTTTGACGTAAAAAAATGGGGAAGATTATAAGGGCGGAAAAAAATGGTTTACCTGTCTTTCGATCGTGGGGCAGCGTCCTTGGTGGTCGCTGGGTTGGGTGGTGGTGGAAATGGCGTTAACAATAGGAGCGAACAGGAGAGAGGAGTGGGAGAGAGAAGAAGTGAGAAAACACGGTGGAGAGGAAGCACGACGGGGAAGAGAAAAATGTCGGGCAGGCAGCAGGTTTGTGAAATAGGTTAGAATCAATAATTCAATCCAACGATTGTGATCTATTGTAATTTTAATCCGACAGCTGACAAATGCTCATGTTTGTATGGGTAGACAAAAGTCTGCATCCAACGATTGTAATCTATTGTAATTTTAATCCGACGGCTGACAGATGCTCATGTTTGTATGGGTAGACAAAAGTCTGCTCTGTTTTATAATATAGATATATATATTAAATCCTGTTCTACAAGATCCTATATTAGCTATACATCCTCCTTGCATTTATGCCGGAGACGTCGCCAGTGCTATGGGCTTTGGCTTATGTAGATCAAAAATGATGAATGGGATTGTGGCACTCCACTCGCCGCCAATGCGGAAGGATGCCGCCGAAAAGAATGGAACGCTGTTTTGCTCTGCTGGATGCGTCGGATCCCGTATAACAAGCGAGCTCTTTACCCTAAAATTCAAACATGTGGGCGCAAAATGCTATCCTGCTCTATTCTTACGTAGCAATAGAAGCCTGCTTATGCTGCTTCGGCGGCGCTTTTTCGCCTTCTCTTCGCTCTGGACAGGAGCGCTAGTGGACGCGGGGAGGGAGCAGGCGAAGCCTGTCGTTCGTAATGGAAAGAAAGATACCACTACTTCGCCTCTTTATATATATATATATATATATATATATATATATATATATATATATATATATATATATGGAGTTCTCTTCTCCTAAGAAGCACCTTAACTTAATAAAATAAGGACCTCCTTTTTCTGATAGAATTTCGATGATTCAAGCAACTCAATGTATTCAGAATGTAATTTTAATGGCATCTGCTAGAAATCAGCAAAAAAAAAAATGACCGAAAAGGCTTCATCCGAGCAGTTTTTGTTTGTTTTTTATCGAACGGTTCAAATAAAAACTGCTCGGATGAAACCCTTCTCGGTCATTTTTTTGGCTGATTCCTCGCTAGAACTCTTAAAAATCACGTTCTGAACACATTGAGCGGCTCAGATCATTGTAATTTGAACGAAAAATGGGAGAAATGGAGATATATATATATATACACACACACACACAGTCAGTCTCAAATGAGGGAGTCCTTATTTTAGTTAAAATGCGGACCTCCTCATTTCTCCCATTTTTCGATCGAATTTTGATGATCCAAACCACTCAATGTGTTCAGAACATGATTTTAAGGGTACCCGCGAGAAATCAGCAAAAAAAATGACCGGGAAAGGCTTCATCCGAGCAGTTTTTGTTTGAACCGTTCGATAAAAAATAAACAAAAACTGCTCGGATGAAGCCCTTTCCGGTCATTTTTTTTGCTGATTTCTCGCGGGTACCCTTAAAATCACGTTCTGAACATATTGAGCGGCTCGAATCATTGAAATTCAATTGGAAAAGGGAGGTCTGCATTTTATTGAAATGAGGTGGTCCTTACGGGAGACGGACTATATATATATACTAGTGCATGCCCGTGCCTGAAGGCACGGCGCAACACGTTTCGATCATACGCTTGGCGATAGGGGAGAGAGAGAGAGAGAGAGAGAGAGAGAGAGAGAGAGAGAAGGAAAGAGATGTGCTGGTCCTGTAATGATTTGATCACATTGTTACGTAGGGAAAGGGATGTGATGGTCCTGTAATGATCTGAACAAACAATATCATTCAAACGAAAAAGGAACAAAATTGACAACAATTAAACTCCCGATTTTAAGATACATATGTTATCCTGGTAAAGCTTTTAAAAAGTATTAACTTCATTTTGTCATGTCCCCAGCATTTACCCTGGTAATAGATACCTCATGTGGCGTGGCCAGATATATCTCCATGTGTTTCTGTCGTGTCGTGTGTCCTCGCAGTGTCGGACCACAAAGTCTATCAAAAAATTAATTATGCTACACAAAAAGGGCATAAAGAATTAATTCACTCCCCCATATTTTTACATTGTCAAACATGCATTTTAAAAAATACAAAGTGAGCATCTTTGAAAGACAAATAACAAAAGTAATAGCTCGCCAAAATTCTCATCCTCAGATTTGTGTTAAGGCCATTTAGTACTCAAAATCCAAATGCCCCAGCTTGCAGCTTCTACTATAAAGAGAAACAACCTTCTGATGTATGATACTCAGTGGAATGACATTAATGGCTCAAATTTCAGAATCACGATAGCTGCAAGAAATCAAAATAGAAAATCCATACATACATAGTTAGAATTAAAAAAAAAAGCAACATAACCTCCAAAGTCCTATAATATAAGCTTACTTGAATTTAGTGGTTGCCATATACTGCTGATGTTGGTGATGGTGCCCTCTACCAAGCTTTGAAGTTACCTCATTACGATGACATTGAAGCAATGTATTCATGTTAATCCTCCTCAACTCCATTGCATTTTTAAACAAATCCTATATAAGTAAACTTAAATAATAAATTCATTTGCAAAGTTACCAACTGAAATAGAGAAATTTATTTTGAACAACGTACCCTCATCCGAAGTAGTGATTTTGCTACTACATAGTTTATAACAACACTTCGGGATAAACAATATTTGTCGTGGAATCCAATTCATCTTTGGAAAGAAGAACGCTAATACGATCAAAAGATGTGCATCTGGATAACGCCACATATAGTTGACCATGACTAAATACTGGGGTACGCAAATCAACTCCTACGAATTTCACGGATTGTCCTTGTGATTTATTGATAGTCAAAGCATATGCCAATCGTATAGGGAACTGGCGTCTCGTCATTCGAAAAGGGAATTCTGAAGACGACGGGGTCAAGGTTATTCTCGGTATGAAGGCCAAATTGCCGAACTTTTCTCCCGATAAAATCAGAGCCTCAATAATTCGAGAAGCACACCTTACAACCATCAATCTAGTGCCATTACAAAGTCCGGCCTTAGGAGCAATATTTCTCAACAACATGATTGGACATCCAACTTTCAGCTCCACTTTGAAAGGTGGAAGACCAGGAGGATCCAATGAGTTTAAAAACTCATTGGGATAGCGATTTGTAATTGTCCGATCAATTTCGTCTTCTTCACATATTTTATCTGCCGCTAAATAAGTAAATGCTTCTCCTGGAAAAATATCCAATGCAGCAATATTGATAGAACTGACATCCTCATTCCGAGCAGACAAAATCGTTCGCTCAGTTAAGAATTTAGGAGTCGATGTACTTGCAACATGTAGCTGCGGATATACTATAGATAGCAATTCATTTAGATCTTGGCATTTCTGTATTGTTGGAGGAAGTTTTATGGTTTCCTGGGGGTTAGTTCCGATCTGAAATAGAACAGTAAAGAATCAAAATCACATTGATCAAATGCTTCATAATTTTAATGAACCAATTAAAAAGAATCCAATTAGAAGGCTAGAAGCACTACCTCTATTAGGAATTTGGCGAAATTTGCATTTTCTTGGTCTGCTTGATCCAAGCGCATGTTCACATCCAAAGTCAAGACATTTATTTCCTTCCACAATATAGAGTGCCTCAAAGAAGCATTAACAATTTGCTCACGGACTCCTTTAGTTATAACCGGTAGGATTTGTCGAAAATCACCCCCAAGCACAACAGTGATACCCCCAAATGGCTTTTCACAATTACAGATATCCCGGAGTGTTCGATCAACTGCCTCAACACAGTGCTTGTGCTGCATCGGTACTTCATCCCAGATTATGAGCTTAGTCTGTCTAAACAACTCTGCCTGTATTGATTGTTTAAAAAATACACAAACAGAATTTTCCATCACGTCCAATGGAATGCAAAATGTCGAATGTGCAGTACGACCTCCTACCAATAACAATGATGCAATTCCAGAAGAAGCAACTGTCACAACAATATGCCCAAGGCTACGGCATTTCAACGCAATCGTATTGTACAAAAATGTCTTTCCAGTTCCAGCCCCACCACTCACAAAGAAGATTCTTCCTATATTTTGAAGGACTGAAGAAGTGATTGCATCATAGGCCTTGCGCTGTGCATTGTTAAGCCGATTGATATCCACTTGTACGTCAACCTGTTGAGCCTCAATTTGGAGGTGTTGATGTTCCAGAACCAACCTATTACCAACTATTGCACTCCAATTTCCAGTCGGTTGTGGCATTGGTGGAAAATCACTTAAGGTTCTGCCTGATTCTTGAAGCATTTGATCCAGAAGATACAAACCATAATCTTCGATTTGAGCATCATTTGGGTTAGGAATTGGAAAGCATGTACGAATCTTATGAGCAATGTCATCACATATATGCACTGCGAACTGTTTCCACAACTCATATGGTTGTATGGGAGAGCATTGTGTGAGAATGATACTAAACAACCTCCGTAATTGATTTCCGGTTTTCATAATTGCAGCCTCTTGAAGGCATTGAATCCATTCTTCATCGTCTTCTAGGAGTCCTCTAGCTACACATGTTGATTTAAATGTATCATGTAAGACGTCGTTGAATGTGCGTAAATCTTCAAAGGATTTTGGACCTTTCACAACAGTTAAAAGCAAACGCATGTAAAATCTTTCACCACAATTTGGGCTAGCGAAGTACATTCTACCAATCGCAAATCCTGATATCCTTGGTGTCCATATCTTATTTGACTTATCCCAGACAAAAAATTGAGGAAATTCCTGATAAGTATATTTTTCTGCATTTGGATTAGCAGTGTACCACTCAAAAAAGCCAGTTAGTGTCGACTTTTGGAGGGAAGCTCTAGCTCGAATTTGCTCCAGTGTGTCTTTAGGATTAAATGCACACTGGTGCATTCCAGGTAGATGAAGAGCTAAGCGCACCACAGCCGGCACCTCTTCATGTAAATGATGACCAAATATACGCCAAGCAGCTTCTGGTGGTCCAATATACCTTGCATCTAGATATTGTTGGATCTCATTTATCGATCCTAACACCATTGTTGTGCAATCATAACCTTTGTAGATATATTTGTGAATATACTTCACACATCGCATTCCAGCACAAACTTCAACATTGATATGACAATTGAATCTTCTTGACAGATAGGCATTGTAAGGTACGACATCTCTGTTATCCACAGGCTGCCCCCTCACGGTGTGAACTTTATCACTTCGGCGACGTCGATAGACGGGATATCCATCTTGGTCCATAGTTGTTGATTCTACAAAATCTCGAGGGTATCTCTTACTGCATTTACCATCAACCATACATGGTGATTGAGGATTTCTTGCACCACATGGTCCATGCACCATACAACATTTAACAGTCTCAAAAAGTTCAGGATCATCTTGTGGATCAGGAAATTCGGCTGAGACTAAGTTGTCTACTTGAGCACATGTCCGGATTTTATCTGGTCCTTGAAGAAATAGAAGTGCGTGCATATGAGGTAGGCCACGTTTCTGGAATTCAATTGTAAAAACATGGGCAACTTTTTTACCAAACACATTGTTGTGTTCTATCTCTTTCATCAAAGCCTTTCTTTTCAATTCGAAAACACGGGCCACTAAATCAGGACGATCAATAGCTTTTTGATGCGGTAATAAACTCGCAGTGATTTCGGGCCATTTGGGATTTGCAGTCATAGTTAGGAAAATATCAGGATGATGGTTGTAGCGAGTTATTGCCATTGAATCTTGAAAAATTTCAAACATATGCCTTGGACTCCCAATAAATGAAGATGGCAAAACAACCCTTTGACCGATTTGATCAGGTCCTACGTCATCTATACCGACATCTGTCAAATCCTGATAAAGTCCAGTGCGCAATTTTTCTTGATTCAACTTATGGAATGCAAGTCTGTTTTGCTCTGTGGCAGCCCAAGCATCTACCAGAAATTCTTGAAATAATTTTCCTGCTCGCAAAATTGTTGAGTACTCTGTGGAACGCTCGAATGAACGATAACTATAAAATTGCATTTGGGTAAGCCGATTATTGGAAGGCTGCTTATTTTGAACATCCCACTGTTTTAACTCAGGCTCCCATCCAAGCTCACCACGCGGGAATAACAAAACATAATGCAATGGCAAGTAAGCTGGGTGACATTCATTGATTCGCATTAACCCATTATCTCCTCTTAGATGTAGAATAATGTCTCTCATTCCACTGACCTCAGTTCCATCTCCAGGTATTACCACTGCAATCTCATCTGATGTTGGCAGATTATACCTTCGCCGATCCTGTAATGAGCTGTAGTGAAGGTGGGCTGGCAAATTTTGCCCTGTTGAGGCTAACTGATTTAAAACTGCATAAGCATGGCGAAACTTACCGACAAATGCATTAACTTGTAACAAACTATCTTGAATAGTTTGAAGGACATCTCGCCTTAATTGAGGATTTCGATGGGTGCGAACTTCCACAGCTGAGTTGGGGTCATAAATGTAAAGTTGAGCATATGATGCATGCTCTCCTGGAACTGGTAGTAGCGATCCTGTTCGATGTCTCAATTCTCCATGAATAGTGAACGATGTAGGCCCCCTTCCACTGAGAACTCTTGTGTCCAATGTAGCACCAAGACTTGTGAAAGCATTGGCTGCATTATACTCTCGAGTATGAGTCCGAAACGATTTTGATTGGTCATCATTCCTATCGTACAACGCTTGAAGTGGTGGAGGGGGTGTAATCAGCAAAGGTAGCCTAACCTTCCCTTGTAAACAACATGTCCCAAAAAGAGGATTTTTCTTAGACGACCTAGTCAATTTTTCATCCATCCAATGCCAGGCTTTGCAATTAGGGCACAATACATTCATTTTGCCAAGGAAATGTCGACATGGACTTATTGGACACTGAGTATTGACCCTTGAAGGAAAACCCTCCATACCATCGTCATTACATGCATCCTCTTGAAACAATTCACTTGTAGGAGTATGCCTAAAGTATTAAAAACATAATTTTTTTAAAGTGTAACAGATTAAGAGAATTAAGTTAAATCTATATTACAATCAGACTTTTTAGTACCTTTGTGGAGCATAAGAGGTGCTTGGTACGGAGGTGGGACAAATGAAAGGTTGTGTAACCCTTGGAGGAACATCCTCCACATCATCATTAGCACATACATCATCCTGAAGCAATTCACTTGTAGGAGTAGGCCTAAATTAAAGAACATAAATGATTGCCGAGTGGTAAAGATTTAGAGATTTAAATTAGTACAAATATTATGCTTAGTACCTTTGTGGAGCGTAGGATGTGCTTGGTACAAAGCTTGGACAAATAGGAGTGTGTGTAACCAATTGCCGTTTTGATGCCAAAGGATTGACATTGGTATGATTTGTTCGTTGTTCCAAGCAAGAATAGGGGCGGCGACACGGTGTTAGAGGAGGAAAATACACAGGTTCTAACGGTTGAAAATTCTGCTCTCTTTCTCGTCGCAATTGTTGTCCTCTTTCACGTGGCGATGCAGACATTAGTCTTTCATTCCTTTCCCGATCTCGTCGTGCACGTTGGGCCAGTGCAGCTTTCGATGGTACATTATTGTTCGTTACCTAAAAAGTTTAGGGTATGCAAACATATTTTTCATTGTTTGCTTGGATAAAAAAAGTTCAGAAGTACCAAAAAAAAAAAGGTCTCAGAATTACCAAGGAAAAAAGAATAACTGTCAGAGGTCATACCGTTGGACATAAATTTTCTTTTCCATTCCCTGTAGTGGATATCTTTTTCTTTCCCTTATCCACGACTGTTCCTTTTTGTTTTTCCATAGCCATTGCTTCAGCATTTCGTTTATCCTTTCCGACAATAAAGAGTAAAATAAATACCAAAATTTTAATGTATAAACCAAGAGCTTGTAGCAATAAAGAGTAAAATTAATACCAAACAATCTATATTATAAAACCATGAGCTTGTAGTATTACCTCACGCAAGCGCATAATATCCTGCTCATCGCGAATCACAACACCAGTATTTCTTTCTCGAAGAACTTGAACCTATATGTGCAAAGTCAATAGGACAGGAAAAATTGTTTAGGTAAGAGACTACTGATGATAAAAAATAATAACTTTAAGAGGTCATACCACTGGACATGAATTTTCTTTTTCCTTCCCTGTGGTGGTTAGCTTTTTCCTTTCCTTGTCCGCGCCTGTTCCCTTTTGTTTTTCCTTAGCCATTGCTTCAGCCGTTGTTTAAAAAAATCTGTATAAACTACCAATCCGAATAATCAAGATCCAAAAACTAAAGCCCAAGTTGGAAACTTCATAGGCCATGTCTAGGCAATTAAAGTTTGGAAATCAAACTCCCAAACAAAGACTGTATCATCTGTGTTGTATCAGATATCTTTCCTCATGTGAGTTAATAGCTGCTGCTATAGTAGGTATACCCATGTTATTCTGAAGCATAGCAACAGGGGAGGCCATTTACGTTACGACCCGAGTAACCGTATGAGCAAAGTTTAGCACCTGTGGTGCTAACTTTCAGTTCACATGACACAATTTTATGTCACTGTTATCTGCTGCAATCTTCACATAGTTAATGACTGCATTACAATACCATAGATTGTTCTCACTTTATCTTATTACCCAAGATTGTTCTCACTTTTTGCTCCTTGATGGCTGGTGCTTTATTTTTCTAGTGAGAACAATCTATGGTATTTTATGCATGTGTATTTTATGCTGGTGCTTATCGTTCGAGTCACGAAGGCACGGGCATGGTATTCTGCTGTTATATGAAGATAAAAAAAAGGAGGGCTGAAATAATTTTGACATTCAGAATTAAGTTTCATCATCTGTGGTTTCTTCATTTTTCTCTCTTAAGCTAGAACCAAAATTAACAAATAACTTCAACAAATTGATCTAATGGTAGAAATTGATCTTCAACAAATAACTTCTAATGGTCAGTTTTATAGAAAAGTAACGACAACATCTTATCTGGTGAGGAAAATGAATTAAAAAGAAGATTTCAAATCAAGGAAAAACCTACCTTAAATTGATGTGTATAACTCGAAGCATGTTCCATTCAGCGGGCAGCCCAACTTCTTAAGTTAAGGTGCTTCCAACTGTTTGAAGGTGATTGCATGACAAATATTCTGTAGGATCCCTGTAATTGGTGCAAGAAAATTGCGTAACCAACTAACCATAGTAGCAAGCCATGGGAAAAAAAAGAAGAGAATTATGAATTTCCCCACACCCCATTGAAGTCTAATACCAACGGCTAAAGCCGCTAAACTGTTAAAGGCAGGCCCATCGTCCATTTACGTGGCCAAAGATAGATACATGGCAAGAATCAGTCCATTTACAGTTTTTCCAAAAATAGGCATTAAAATGCATGTGATTTCTTACAAAACCCTTCTAAGAAGAAGGGAAACCAATAGCTATGAATTAAGAGGAACAAAAGTTCTCTCACAAAAACAATAAATAGATCGCAGGAAAATAACTTAATGAACAACAACTAATCTTTGAACATGCTTCGTTTTTTATAGGCAATGTTATTGATTTTTAACTATATTCATCTTAAATGAACACCAAAAAGATGGGAAAATGAAAGCAAAAAACCCATGCCCTCTTCGTGGCATTCTAGAAAATTGAAGTATTACAAACGTTAAACTCAAATCCTTCTGTTAAACGATACTGGGATCCTAATTGAAGCATTCCATCGAACACGTGGAAGACACTGAAGCATTATGTTTTTTAAGCCAAATTTGAATCCCTGAAGCATTATGTTTTTAAGAAAATTTGGATCCCAATTGTCCAATTGCAGTTGGAGATTTTATCAAATACTTGGAAAGCAATTGAAGGAAGAATAAGAAAATTATATGCAGATCAAAACAAAAAAGAAGAAGAAGAAGTGGGATATGATGGTTTTGCAACCGAAAATGAAGGAAAATGTCGGATGATTTGTTATAGCCTAGTTTTGTTAGGATAAAAGTAACCCAAGATTCCCAGCTTTGTTTGTTCATCACAGGTAATTCAATCCCGGTGATTCAATCCCAGTTTTGTTATAGCCTAGTTTTGACGTAAAAAAATGGGGAAGATTATAAGGGCGGAAAAAAATGGTTTACCTGTCTTTCGATCGTGGGGCAGCGTCCTTGGTGGTCGCTGGGTTGGGTGGTGGTGGAAATGGCGTTAACAATAGGAGCGAACAGGAGAGAGGAGTGGGAGAGAGAAGAAGTGAGAAAACACGGTGGAGAGGAAGCACGACGGGGAAGAGAAAAATGTCGGGCAGGCAGCAGGTTTGTGAAATAGGTTAGAAT